>CANUEX010193162.1:0-39247 GCA_948099535.1 Jatropha multifida | reverse complement strand
ATGAATAGTACCATCTGTCCGGGACTTGGCATTATTTCGGTTCGAAAAAATTATTACGTGTGTCTAATATGTTATTTAATATTTTTGAAGCATGATTTAGGTGGGTAGAAAATATTTCATGAATATTTTTAGAGAATTAAGGTATTTAATGAATAGTGATTTTTAGTGTAATATGTTAAGAAATAATAGAGGAATTATTTTTATGGAATTAATTTAATTAATTTGTGGAGTTAAATAATATTTGAAAGAGAATTATTTGAGGAATATTTAGAGTCATTGGATGAAAATACCTTGACTTGATCTTGGCCCTTCATTGGCATAAAATGAAGAAGCCAAATTTGACTTTGCCACTTCATTTTACTACTCATCAACACTTTCTCTTTCTTCTTCATCCTCTTCCACGCCACTTCTTCATCTTCTTCTTCTTCCATTTTCTCTCATTTCTCTACTTCAAAACGTCACCCAAATCACCTAATTAAGCATTGGATTAATAATCAAACCTTAAGAACTAAGCAAAATGAGTTGGAATTTGGAGTTTCTAAGCTTGGAACTTGAAGTTGCCATTGAAGCAAGTAAGTTGTGAATTTTAAGTTTTGTGAATTAGTGAGTAGAATTCAAGGATTAAGCATGTAATTGATGCATTAAATCATTCTCAATTCATTTCTTTGGTTAATTTTGATTTTTATGTGTATTTCTCCTACCTTGAAGAAGTTGGAGAACCATCCTCCAAAGGCAAGGAGAAGGCCAAAGAGTAGAGGTTCTAAGCTTCTTAAAGCTTCATTTAAAGGTTAGTGCACTAATATCTCTATCCCCTTTTCATTTTCTTAAGTTTTCAATTTTTAGGTTTTTGAATGAAATTTTGAGAATTGTGTGGGGAAAGAGTATTTGAATGTTTTAACTTGGCTATCAATGATTCTTAAGCATGATTAGATGCTTGAATGTGGAGGGAAACCTCTCCTCCCCCTTCATTTAAGAGAGGTCGAACCTCCTTAAGAGGAAGAGCCTTGAGTTTTGCTTCAAGAATTGATTTTCTTTTGATTTTAATGTGTTTTTGGATGACTTTTAAGCATGATAAAATGATTGGAAGGGAAGGGAAACATTCCCTCCCCATTAAACTAAGAATGGTCGAATCTATGTGGGTGAAGGGCATAAAGTTTTCTTTGATTTCTATGCTTGATTTTGACTTAAATAAGTTTGTTAATAAGTAAATTAATGATGGTATAAACCTCTTTCTTGATTACTAATGTTTGAGGAATTTCCAAAACTTAAAGAAAGCTTTAAATGTGTAAAAATGGGTTTTTAAGGGTGAATGTGTTAAGTAAAGGTCTTTAATGTTTTAACTAAGTATTTATAACTTGAATTATGGTGTTTTATGGAAGGGAACATTTCCCCCTTTGATTTACCTAAAGAGGCCGAACCATCCTAAGGTTGTAAGGCATGTGTTTTGTCTTCTAAACATTGATTTCTAAGTATTTTAAGTTATGTATGTGTATTAAAGAGATATGATTTTGATTTGGAACCTAAGAAAGATTTGTTAAGTATTTACAAGTTGTAAGTTAAGTGATTTTGAAATACTAAGCATTAAGTTATGAGATATTTTGCAAAGGATTTATGTATAAGTAATAAGGTCATTTATAAAAGAATGATTTTGATTTGGGCTCTACTATGCATGGTTGAAATATGGTAAGATGAGATTTACTCTATAAGATGAGCATGTTCGGCTTTAATGCCTCTCTGTTATGATATAAGCTATGATCATATGCTAGGGTTATCAGCCCTCTCTAGATAAGCGGACGCGCTTATTATACTCTGGTGGCGCTTCCACAAGTCACATCTCTATCTCTGGTGGTGCTTTCATAGGCCACATCTCTGTCTCTGATATCTCTGAAATCAATTCTGATTATATTTCTCTCAATATATGTATAAGCCCTTAACTAAAAATAAATCATGTTTGATTACAAGAGAAATGGTATTATAATGGTATTTATAGAAAATTTCCTTATATTTGACAAACTATGATTTTATACTTAAGAATAAATTTAATTATGATTCTCAGAATATATGTATTGATTTGTGTACTTTGATATTTTGTATTTGATTTAAGAAATTTTAAGTTGTGTGATGATTTTGTTGCTTAGGCAATCTCTTTTATTTATTTATTAAGTTGTTTAGCACCACTGAGTCTTCCACTCAGCGCGTTGATTTTTATCACGCGTAGGTTGTGAGCGGTGGGTGCTACTTGAAGGCCCAAGGTGAAGCATCAAAGAGAAAGTTTTATTTTTGGGTAGAACATGTAGTAGGATGTAAAATTATGGCATGTATAATATCATTGTAAAAAGATTGACGTAAATATTGATTTGTAAATTAATGAGATTTTGGATTATTTTTAATGTTTTATCTATATGAAAATTTGAAGGGAATGATTAATAGCAATTATTTCTATGAATTGATGATATTATGTTAAGATAGAATCTAAAATGAGTGTTATGATTATATGGAAGTGTTGCGTGATTCGTTGTTCTGATTTGGAGTTTTGGGGTTTGGAGGTATGAATATTGGAAGTGCTTTGTTTTCTTTGTGTGGCAAGTTGATTTTTAGGGGAACCTCTTGCGAATTTTTTGTAGTAATTTCCTTAAAATTTATTTAACAAAAATTACTTGCCCCCTTTAAAAACTTAACCACTTCTAATATATCATTTAGATTATTAAGTAGGATAAGATGGTGCTCCGGCACCGAATGTGGCATTTGTCGTCTAGTCCTTTGGGATTGGGCAGTGGATGTTACATTAAGATCTTGGATTTAAGGAGGAGTATCTTAGAGGAGGCCCATAGTAGTCCATATGCTATGCATCTAGGTAGTAATAAGATGTATTAGGATCTGAGGGTACAGTATTGGTGGCTAGCTATGAAGATGGACATTGCAGATTTTGTATCGAGATGCTTGACCTGTCAGCACATTTTCGACTTTGTGGTTGGTTTGCCTACTACACCTCGGAAGAAAGATGCTAGTTGGGTCATAGTCAACAGATTAGCTAAATCAGCACATTTTCTTCCTATTAGGACCGACTATACTATAGAGCAGTACGCAAAGCTCTACATTGATGAGGTTGTGAGACTTCATGGAGTTCCTTCTTCCATTATCTCTGATAGAGACTTGAGGTTTACTTTGAGATTCTAGAAGAAACTACACAAGGCTCTGGTACTAGATTGCACTTTAGCACAGCCTTCCATCCGCAGACAGATGGTCAGTCAGAGCGGGTGATTCAGATTCTTGAGGACATGTTGAGGGCTTGTGTAATAGATTTTGAGGGCAATTGGGAGAAGTATATTCAACTTGTTGAGTTTGCCTATAATAACAGTTACCAGTCGAGTATTTAGATGGCTCCATTCGAGGCTTTATATGGTAAGAGGAGTAAGACACCTCTATGTTGGATGGAGCTTAGTGAGGGTAAGATAGTGGGTCCCGATTTGATCCATTATACAGAGGATAAGGTTAGAGTCATAAGGGAAAGGTTGAAAGCGACTTCAGATCATCAAAAGTCTTCTGTTGATCTTAAGAGGAAGGATATCGAGTATTCAGTGGGTGACAGAGTATTTTTGAAGGCTTCTCCATGGAAGAAAGTTCTAAGATTTGGTAGAAGGGTAAGCTTAGTCCTAGGTTTATAGGTCCATACAAGATCTTAGAGCATGTGGGTCCATTAGCCTGTAGACTGGCTTTACCACAAGACTTGGATCGGATACATAATGTCTTTCATGTATCCATGCTATGGAGATACAAATCTGAGCCTTCGCATGTTATTTCAGCCGAGTCTGTCACCATCGAGCCGGATCTGACATATGAGGAAGAATCCATAAGCATACTTGCTAGAGAGGTTAAGGAATTAAGGAATAAGAAAATACCTATAATGAAGGTCCTATGGAGGAATCATAAGAGAGAGGAAGCTACGTGGAAAATGGAAGATCAAATGAGACAGCAACACCCTCAGCTATTCATATCAGGTGAAATTCGAGGATGAATTTCTTTTAAAGGGAGGGAGAACTATAACAATCCATTTTTTAGTGTCATTTTCAAAGTCGGTAATAGTGATTTATCGATTTGTGAATAGTATCATCGGTCTGGGACTTGGTATTATTTTGGTCCGAAAAAATTACTATACATGTCTAATATTTCATTTAATATTTTTAGAGCATGTTCACATGATTTAGGTGCGTAGAAAATATTTCATGAATATTTTTGGAGAATTTTCGTACTTAATGAATAGTGTTTTCTAGTGTAATATATTAAGAAAAAATTGAGAAATTATTTTTATGGAATTAATTTAATAAATTGGTGGATTTAAATAATGATTAGAGGAGGATTATTTGATGAATATTTAGAGTCATTGGATGAGAATACTAGAGACTTAATCTTAGCTATCCATTTGACATAAAATTAAGAAGTCAAGTTTGACTTTACTACTTAAAAGTAACACTTATCAAACACTATTCCTCCTTCTTCTTCTTCTCTTCCACGCCAACTTCTCTCTCTTCTCTCCTCCATTTTCTTCAATTTTTCTACCTCTGAACTACCTTAAAATAGATAAATTAAACCAAAGATTAGTGGTTAAACTTGAAGAAACAAGTTAAGGAAGTGATTTTTGGCAATCCTAAGCAAAGGAATTGGAGAAAAGCTTCACAACAGATACTGCTCCACCAACCTAGATCAATCAACACCATCTTCTACTACCAGCTCCCTAGCCTCTGCCACAGAGAGAGCCAGCATCCTCAAGAAGTTCTTCAAAAAACCCAGTCTCGATCTGTGCAACTACTGGAGCCCTCTTAGAATCACTGCCCCATAAAGCTACAAACTCCTCATGTATTGAACATATCTCCTCGAAATGCGTACCAAACCGAAAGACACGAGCTTGTGGATCCCATAGGTGCAGACATGAATCCGAAAAAGCCCAGTCTATCGGCAAGCCTCTTAGTGTCACTAAAGAGGCCACACTGTACCAACTTAAGTTAATCTTTTAAACCTTTATTAGCCTCTTGGTTCACCTTTGTATACATAATTGAGGAATGGCTCCATTTTTTGGCAGAGTGAAAATTTGAGAGAATCGGACCCCAAAGCGCAAAACGACAATGTTTTGAAGCCATAAATGAGGTATTTATAAGCCTCCAACTTCCACCCCCTAGAACGCGCCACATTGATCAGGCAGTAATCGGCATCGTTAAACCCTAAAACAACATCGTTCTGGCATAAACAAAGTGCCAAAACGACACCATTTTGGAGGACAATGGTGTCGATTTTAGTCCGTTTGGCGCCGACATGTCCATTAAAAAAAAGAAAAGAAGAAGAAGAGAGAGAAAATGGAAATAATAGAGAGAGAAGAAAGTTAGACTTAAAATCATTCTTTGAGTATGAGTGTTGGCATATCAGACTTGATTTTCTCATAAACACTCCCTCAAAAATTGAGTCAGGATATCGAAAATGGCATGTCATGCGTCATCCATATCTATTATGCTTAAACTAACCATGATTTTCAGATTAGAACACCAGGGCGACCGGTGCAATCTAGAAAATGGGGTGACCAGTGTAAATCCAGTAAATAGAGCGACCAATGCCAATCCAAAAATAAGGTGACCAACGCTAAATAAGACAAAAATAAGGCGACCAATGCCAATCCAGAAAATAGGGTGAACAGTGCCAATCTAGAAAATATTGTGACCAGTGCCAACCCAAAAAAAGGGTGATCATCGCCAATCCAGTAAAGAGGGCGATTGCCAATCCAAAAAAATAGGGTGACCATCGGCAACCCAAAAAACAAGGCAACTAGTGCCAAACTAGACTAAAATAGGATGACCATCACCAATCCAGAAAATAAGGCGACTAGCGCCAATCTTGTAAAAAGGGTGATCAGTGCTAATCTAGAAAATAGGACGACTAAAGCCAATTCAAAAAAATAGGGCGATCAGCGCTAATCCAGAAAATAAGGCAACTAGTGCCAAACCAAATAAAAATAGGGTGACCAACGTCAATCCAGAAAATAGGGCGACTAGCTCCAGACCAGACAAAAATAGGGCGACAACACCAATTCGATAAACAGGCGACTAGTGCCAAATCAGACAAAAATAGGACAACTAATGCCAACCCAGGATATAGGATGACCAGTGCCAATCTAGTAACCAAGGCGACTAGTGCTAAGCAAGATAAAAATAGGGTGACCAGCGCCAATCCAGAAAAAAGGCGACTAGCGCCAATCCGGGAAACAGGCGACCAACGCCAATCCGAGAAATAGGGTGACCAGTGCCAAACCAGATAAAAATAGAGTGACTAGAACCAGTTCAATCAAACAAAGCAATCAATGCTGAAACCAAACAAAAATAGTGCGAGCAGTGCCAATTCAATTAAACAAGGCAATCAGTGTCGAAACCAATCAAATAGCGCGATAAGCGCCAACCCAGGAAACATGGTGACAATGCCAAGCTAGACAAGAACAGGGCGATCAACGTTGAAATTAGACAAAAATAGGATGACCAGTGTCAATTCAATAAATAGGGAGACTAGCGCCAAACCAGATAAAAATAGGGAGACCAGCACCAATCTAGAAAATAGAGTGACTAGAATCCAGAAAAATAGGGTGACCAGCCCCAACATAGAAAACAGCGTCCAGCGCCAAACTAGACACAAACAGGGCAACCAGCGCTAATTAGGAAAAAAGGGAGACCAGCGCCAATCCAGTAAATAGGGCAACCAGTGCCAAACTAGACCAAAATAGGGCAACCGGTGCCAATCCTCTAAACAGGGCGATCAGTGCCAAACAAGACAAAAATAGGGCGACTAGCGCCAAACCAAAAAATAGGGAAACTAGTGCCATGAGATCATTCTCAAATAGGGCAACCAGTTCCAATAGGTTTAAGGAATAGGGCAACCAGTGCCAATGCAACTAGACAAGGCAATCACTACCAACAAATAAATACAAGACAAGCAAATCAGTGCAACATATGGGCAATCAGTTTAACATTCAAGCAATCAGTACAGTCACAAACTCAAGCATTTAGTGTGAGCAAATAAAGAGAGCAATGTAGATGTGGTAAAATAAAAGTAGAAATCATATGTTCTATTACAATCGGACTCCGACTGAGACTACCTATCGAGTTTAAGTAGGCTATGTCTTCAATCAAAGATAAAATTAGACTTGAAATCTAGGCAGAACAGATTTTGGGCCGAAAGCGCAATTCCTTAAAAATTAGAGAACCCAATTGTAGTTTCTAGCAAAATGGTTAGGAGCACCATCTTAATATGCTACGTTTCTACGGGTCAAGTGTAACAATCAGTGTTCAAGGTGAGCCTAGAGTCTATCAGGTATCTAAATAGGTGCAAAAGTGCAATAAGATCTACATTGTAATCTTGAAAGGAGTCTTATAGGTTTGAAAACCCTATTTTAAGCCTGAATGCTTGTGTAATTGGTTTGAAAACCTTGTTTTAAGCTTCAGTGCCTCTTGAGTTGGCTTGAAAACCTTATTTTAAACTTAATGCCTCTGGAGTTGGTCAAAACCCTATTTTGAGCCTGTATGCTTCTATAGTTGATTTGAAACCCTGTTTTAAGCCTGAATACCTTTGTAGTTGGTTTGAAAACCTTGTTCTAAGCTTGAATGCTTATGTAGTTAGTCTAAAAATCCTACTTTAGGCTTGAATGCTTTTGCGGTTGGTCCTAAAACCCTATTTTAGGTCCAAATGCTTCTGCAGTTTGTTTGAAAATTCTATTTCAAGCCTGAATGCTTCTGCAATTGGTCTGAAAACACCCAATTTTAAGCTTGAATGCCTCTGGAATTAATCTGAAACCCTACTTTAAGCCTGAATGCTTTTGCAGTTGGTTTAAAAATCCTATTTTAAACCTTAATATCTTTTGCAATTGGTCTAAAAACCCTGTTTTAAGCCTGAATGCTTCTGCAATTGGTCTGAGAACCCATTTTTAAGCTTGAATGCTTTTGTAGTTGGTCTGAAAACCCTATTTTAAGCTTGAATGCTTCTATAGTTGGTCTAAAAACCCTATTTTAAGCTTGAATGCCTCTATAGTTGGTCTAAAAACCCTATTTTAAGCCTAAATGCTTTTGTAATTGGTTTGAAAATCCTATTTTAAGCTTGCCCCTATAGCTGGTTTGAAAATCCTATTTTAAGCTTGAATGCCTCTGTAGTTGGTCTAGAAACCCTATTTTAAGCCTGAATGACTCTGTAAATGGTCTAAAAACTTTGTTTAATGCCTGAACACTTTTGGAGTTTTCCTGCATAAAATATTAGTTCTACTATATATAACAATTTGCATTGTGGTGTTTGTTAGTCTATTAGCTAGGCATGTATATAGGAATTGAATTTTGAATTTCCAAAAACTAACATTTGTGTTTTCTTGTGGTTGTATGTGTACCTGACAGGCGACTGTCCATTCCAAAGGAGGTCGAGGAGACCTTAGCATGGTGGCAGGGGTCATGTAAAGGTACCCTGCTATTGCCAAAATGATAACCCATATCGGCCTACACTTTCTAAATGCGATAGAGAGCCCTAATGCCTACGTCCACTTGTGCAGGGCATTGGCAGAGAGATGGTGGGTGTCTACCGACACCTTCCATACAACTATCAGTGAGTGTACCCTTACTCATTTTGAGTTTGCAGTTCTGAAAGAGATTCACTTCGAGTCTCATCCACTAGACGTGGACTCTTCTATGCTCACACCCAAGCATTTGATAGATCTATTAGGCTTTACTCTGGAGATTAGTCCCAGCGGGTGATATCGACGTAGCACTCTCAATAAGCAGCTAAGGGAGTTGAGCCAAGAGGACAGCGATGGAGCAACCACTGAGCTGTTGACACATGCATCTCTCCTTTTGATTTTGGGATGCAGTATCATATGTGACTAGGTAGACCGCATAATCCTTTCCTTTGTGGCATCTTCAGTGGACTTGAGGATACTTGGAGAGTATGAATGGGGCAGTGCCTTCATGGCATTGATGTACAATGACATCAGTTGATATAGCCATTATGGATAGACTGGGTTATGAGGCATATACACATTTGGGAGGTTTATTTTCTAGATCGCCTTTGTTTGCTTTGTTCATTGACTTTTCTATTCTGAGATCTCTAATTTTTGTTTTGCAGGCATAGGCCTTCTTTCTCTTCCCTTTTCTTACCCCTGTGTTGACCCAGGATGTGTCATTAGAGATCCCAGTGATGCCCCGCTTCAGACTAGCTTTGATAGGGCGACACACTAGGGAGAGCCATCCCGTCCTGAAAAGGATGTTTAATAAGCTGTCAATAGCTCAGATGAGTCCTGATTGACACACGAATTATTTTCCTGAGTCATAATCTGATTCTGACATCTAGGAGTGTTTACTCTTTGTAGGTGAGGATCCATATGTTCCACTAGTTTCTAGAGGATCCTTTAGGGGGGGAACTTACATCGAACTTAGGAGATGATGCATAGCCAGATACTCTTGAGGTGTGCGTAGATCAAGCGTCATATTTAGGTGAGTGGGTCTATCATCAGATAATGGGCCTCTACCAAATCCTGACCAATCCTTCGGTGGATGTGCTGGACGATATTAGCATTGAGAACCAATAGGAGAAGGCGACGGGAGAGCCGATCGAGCCATTCCTCTTACTTGGGACACCTATTAAAATAGGCCACACTTGCAAAACGATAATACTTTTTGAAACCTATGGATCAAATAGTAAATTACAATCAGACTCTGAACGGGACTACCTACAAAGTCTAGGAAGGTTGTGGCTTCAATCAGAGTCAAAATTGAGCCTAAAATCTAAATAGAACAAGATTTGGAGCAAAAGTGAAATTTTCCAAAAGTTCAGCAACCTTGCAAGTTCTATTTAGGAGACTTAAAGCATCAATTCTAAAGCCTATGCTTCTACAAGTCATATGCAACAGTTAGTGTTCAAACTAGAGTCAAGAGCACACCATCATGGACTAAATTGGAAGAATCTAAAAGTTTAAAGGACCTATCAAAAAGGTACCATGATTTGATCGGCTGAGGAGATATGAATGTCCCAGTCCTTCAGAATGAACTCCAGAGTGATGCAGGTAGTCAAAGGCACACATTCTAGTTGTTGAGCCATTCCTATAAATTTTTGCTAAAGAACAACTTTCCAAGAGGAAGAGAGAAGCAAAAGAGAGTAAGAGAGTGGTTGAGTAAATGAGGCTCCACCACCCCCCATTTATAGAAAATAGGGAGGACAAAGCTCTCCTTTGCCCAAAAAATAAGGCTTCTTGGGACTTATTCGAACTCTAAATTTTGCACGATTTTAGCCTATGTGACCCTTACAAATTTCTAAACAAACTTATATCCTCTTTGGTGATTGACTTCTACAAAAAAGACCCAAAAAATTAATCAAATCAGACCATTTTTGGAAGGATATTCTCATATTTAGATTAAATTTTAATAGGATGTTCCAGATATCACCACGACCTACAAGGTATAGTTCTCCATCCAAAATTCAAGTAGAAAGGCTGAAACTAAGGTGCGTAATCTCGATTCAAGATCAGCTTTGATCTTCTTGAGGGAGCAAACTATTCACCATGATTTCAGCACTAGGCCTTAGAAAATTCTATTACGGTTCTAACAACATGAGAATCAGCTCAATCGGATGTCATTTGTGCATCAAACAGACTTCTGGAAGCATGAAAATATACAAAACAAATAAAAAGGGCACTCAAGTAATTTGTCCTGACAACTACTGGCCAGCCTAATAGCGGTACCGGCCACCTCCCATTTGATATCGGCAAGGCCTCCTAGAACGACACTCACTAGTACTAGAGATGACATGCTCAGACTAGCAAGTAGGGTCTTCGAACGTATAAATTCAGCACTCCTCATTTCCAAGCACCTCTTATTGTTTGATCAAGAGCTTCTTTAGATTCAATGACTCTCATTCTCTCTTTTGTGAATGATTCTAAGGCAATATAGTCCAACTTTACTCTTCTTCCTTAGTTGAGTTAAAGCTCAACTTGGTTCTCAAAAGTAAATGATTTCGACTTTCACTCACACTTTAGTCTTCCATAAACCGAAACTAAGTAATATATAATATATAAGACTTAATTCAAGTCCTTGTGCCCTACCTTTGCTCTATTGGACAAAACACTTTACCTCCTTGGCCATTTATCAATGTGGAGCTATGCAACCGTACTCTTGCACCCCTAAACCTTCAAACCCTCATCCTAAGGTAAAATCACTCGACTGAAATTTTGTCAATCAAGCTCGGTCCATTTGGCACTTTACAAACTATCAACCCAGTCTGTCCAACATTAAAAATGCTTTAAACATTCTATCCAGCACCCTAAGTTAAGTTTGACACCTCATAAGCCCACTCTAAGAGTCGCACCCCAAATCCCTACTATCCTAATCAATCATAGAACTTCATGCACCCTGATCATCATACAAACAAGGTACAAAGGCATATATAGGATTTTAGCCAAGGTAGCAGGCCCCCAACCGAACTAACTGATTGAAATTTAGGGAAATATGCGCATGATTTACAATTCTCGATAAACAAGGCCAGAGTCGAGCTCCCTTCCAAATTACATCTTCCATTTCAAATATTATGCTTTTAATGCTTTATATATAATTGTCATGCATTACAAGTGTGTTTCTACATTGATAATCCTATATTCATGTAAGACAATGATTTTTGATTACTTAAATTCTCGAACCGTGATTCATAGGAAAGAAGCAGAAAACCTAATCCCCAAATCCAATGATTTGAGGTTAGTTCTTTTATCCTAAAAGGTAAACTTAAATTGGATTTAAACACAGGGTTTTTACCTTATATTTTCATTAAAAACAAAAGCAAATAAAACACATCACACATCGTCAAAGCACTCCAAAGTGTCAATTCGACCACTTAAGTGTCGAATCGAGCCATAATCAAACAAAAGGAACTATAAGGAGTTCCTATCACTTCATGAGAAAACTGACCAATGAACTCATCTTGATTAATTCCATCCTTCGAATCTTTCTCATGGTGCTTGAGACGGAACTCACACTTGAGCTTGCTAAAACATAGAGATTTAGTGAATGTCGTGAAGATAATGGAATAGAGAGGGAGAGAGAGAGAGAGAGAGATGTGGTGACTAGGGTTTCATAAAGAAGATGAAGAATAGTGTTGCAAATATGCTAGTTAGAATTTAGATGATTTTATGGTGTTCTGGTCTTTTCTAGAAATGAATGGCGAAAATTAGATCTTGAAATCTCATCGCAGGCCCAATATTGATTCATTAACAACAAAATGATAATTTGACTTGGTCAACTAGTCTCATAAATGGAAGGCTAGGATTTATTTTAGGTTCCTCTCATCTTAAGGCTAGAATTAAACATTATACTGAGTCTAACTACACATAATAAAAACTTTATATTTACACGTCATGCCATAAATTAAATTTTCGCATATTAAAATTACTAAAATAATTTATGACACCATAACTCATTTATATGAATATAAATCATATCTTAATAAATTAAATCTCTACACATGTGAAATTACTAAAAAAATCCTAATGGTGTTAATTACCAATAAAATAATTAATTATAAGAAATTTGAATCTTAAATTTAATTAATCAAGGATGATTATATAAATTCTAATTAACTCCATAATTACTAATTATGATTAATATCTTTCTCGGGTCAAATAAAATATCATTTTCCTATCGGCAATAGCATTCATGACCCAGTAGTAATAAAACAATTTTGATATTTGAAATTTTGGATGTTACAACTATACCTATCTTCAAAAATTTCATCTTCGAAATTCATTTGAATTAACAACTACAAAACTCATAATCTTTTCTAACTCAATTTAATTCTTCTATAATTGGCTAACACTTAATATCCTTGTATTCTATACATGATTCTCCTGCAATGTGAGATTAGAGGGCAAAAGGGAGTCTAGCCGCCCCATGTCTAGTGGTCAACTGATAATCACCAATGGCTAGCTGTTAGTGAACTATGGCTAACCACCAAACTAAGTGGCCAAATGGATCTCCAATGTAATTTTCTGGCTTTCAGTCTTATTTCGCCTTGATTTCTATGATTTGAGACCTATTTTAACTCTGATTGTTGCCCATAATATTCAATTTGAGTTGTCTTAATCTAATTTTCAATGATGTAAAGTTTGTTCCAAAATCAATTTTTAAAGAGATTTTGTGACATTCCATCCCCGCAAAGCGATCCTAAGAGGGGGGTAAAATAGGGCTCCTGGCATGCTTCTAGGATGACAAGCTAGTTAGGGTAGTGGAATGCGGGACACAGGAATGAATCAGATCATATATCGAAAAGGGGGTAACTAATCATTAGAGGCGCCTTTTGGTGGAATGGCTGGAGAGTTGGAAGAACTCTAGGGTTAAGTGTGTTCGCTTGACAGAAATCCTAGGATGGATGACCTCTTGGGATGTTCCATTTCACCTGTAGGAAAAAACCGTGTGGGTCTTGCCGATCTAGTATGGGATGGATCCGACTTGATCCAAAGCGGACAATTCCTCTAGTGGTTGGAGTCAGGGTGTTACAATTTCGTATCAGAGCCTGACCCCATCCAGTAGATATATGGTTCGAGGATGAACCACGCGGAAGCTGGTGGGCCTATGACATCCCGACCTGGCAAAGCGATCCTAAGAGGGGGGGTAGAGCAGGGCTCCTTGCGAGCTTCTAGGATGGCAGGCTAGCTAGTGTAGTGGAATGTAGGACACAGGAATGAATCGGATCATATATCGAAAAGAGGGTAACTAATCATCAGAGGCGCCTTTTGGTGGAATGGTTGGAGAGTTGGAAGAACTTCGGGGTTAAGCATGCTCGCTTGATAGAAATCCTAGGATGGGTGACCTCCTGGGAAGTTCCCATTTCACCTGCGGGACAAAATCGTGCGGGTCTTGCCAATCTAGTATGGGATGGATTCGGCTTGATCCAAAGCGGACAATTCCTCTGATGGTTAGAGTCAAGCTGTAACACTCACCGCCTAGTCCCAAAAGAATAGATGGCAGATGCCACATGTGGTGCCGAGGGCACTATCCTAACTAACATATAATTGGAATAAATTAAAGTATGAATTAGAAGTAACTAAGTTTCGTAAGTAATTTTTTTTTAAAATGATTTGGAAAATCTTACAAAAAAACTGCAAGAGTTTCCCCCTAAAAACTGTGTTCACTCAAATGTGTAAACATAAAATACTCCCAATTCAAAATTTCAAACCTCCATCAAACTCCAATAATCAACACAACTCAAGCAACACTTTCAATACTTCATAACCATTCAATTCCTCATTAGCATCATAATAATCATCAAATTTAAGGAATCAATATATGTAATAAATCTTCGGATTCTAACCGTGCATGACTAACCTATAAAATATTTCTACATCCAACATTAAATAATACTCATGTTCAACTACATAAACATATGCATAAATAAATTATACTCAACATACTTAATTACATAACTCAAATAACATACTCTCTGAAAATAATAATTTATATATGTCATAACTCTTAGATACGTAAAACAAATTCTATCACTAGCAAAAAGAATCTCTTCAGCTTTGATGTTACTCTCCTAATCTATCTTTGAGTTGCAACCACGGTCTTCAATCTATGCATGATAAAAATCATCGTTCTAAGTATAAAACTCAGTGGTACTCATAAATCATATACAACTCAATGTTGTAATGGCAACATACTTTAAAACATGAATTTATAAAAAGATTCACAATCATGAAATCATTTGGACAGTTAACATGCATACACATTCATAATAAATTATATCATACTAAACTCACAATTTAATAACTCTTATAATTTCATCATATCATAAACATATTCATTACCTTTGATATTTATCTTACCAATAAGTATACTATTCATTTTAAATCCATATTCCATATTATCATGCTTTAAAGATTCATCTAATAACATAATCATTTATTCCTAAACTAAGATCAAATAATGTAATATATTCTTATAAATTTAATTTTCTTAAAAAAAATTTTCTTAAAGAGGCTCACATACACTTAGAAGAAAATGAAACATATAAGATTTCATAACTTATACATAATGGCTTATATGCCAATATAATCATAAAGGCTTTGATAGCCTTTCATAAACATATGGAGCGCATCCACTCAAACATAAAGCACCCACGAGCCTAACATATAATCAAACCTAATATCATAATGGCATCAAATGCCGACCATGCTCAATAAGTGTCTCTTATTTTATCATGATTATCTTAACATAGGAATTTCATACCATAAAAGAAAATTTTCATATTTACTTCCATCATTCATAAGCAAACACCATCATATCATTTCCTAAACATATGTAAGCATACCATTATGCTAAATGAACAAGCTTTAGAATTTCTCAAATATCAAGTCATAGGAAATATTTTAACATAAAAGTGTATTTCATCAACCAAATCATTTCTTTCTTATCCAAGTCATCCAAAGTATTTCTTATATCATAAGAAACATAATTTCGCTTAAAGCATGTAGAACGTCATTCTTTAGCTCAAAAACTCCCGATGACTTAAGTCATAAGAAAATTGACATTTTTCAACATCTATTAAGAATATTCATGCGAAACTTTAGCCACATACGAATCATTGTATAATGAAGAATGACATTCATTAAAATCGTAGAAACTCTTAAGACACATACTAATCCTACATAGGGGAAAATTCTCATAAGAGGTTCCCATCAAGCAAATTAAGTTCTAGCCATATTAACAACATTTCAAGAGTATAAGTAAGAAAAAGAGAAAAACTCCTAGTCCTTTTTCTCCTAATAGGTTCGGCCTCTCTTAGCAAATGAAGGGGAAGAAGTTTTCCTCTTCAATCAAGCATATAGTCACACCTAGAAATCACCAAGAGCATGTTTATCCAAACAAAGTTTGACAATTCAAGCAATTTATTCAAAATCCTCAATTTTCTCATAATAGCATAAATTATAGCATAAATTATCAAAATCAAGAATTGAAAGAAGGTAAGTGTATCTATGAAAATTAACCTTAAAAACAACCTTCAATAAACTTAGGTACAAAATCTCTAAGGCTTAAACCGTAGCTTTTCCCTTGTCTTTGGTGGAGGGTTCACCCACCTCTAAACAAAGTAGTAAAAAGCTCATATCAAATAAAGAAAATGAGAAAAGAAAGGAAAATGGAGCATGTATGAAGATGAAGATGCAAAAACCTCAAATCACTCTTAGAAATCAAAATTCTAACTTGAATAAGTAAAGAAATTCCAAATTTCTTAAATTCTAACATGAAGAATCGCATCCTAAGCTTTAAATATCCAAGATTAATCGCTTACTTAAGGTTTAATGGACTGAAATTAGTTTGTTTAGTAAGTAGTAATTAAAGAAAAATAGAGAGGAAGAGAGGAAGAAGAAGTCAACTAAGAGGGAGGAGAAGAGAAGAAGAAAAGGTGTTGCTTAATGGTAATAAACATTGACTTTATAAGTCAACAAAGGCAATTTACTACAACTTTAGGTGATGACTGGAGGGTCGAGATTAAACCAATGGTATTTTAATTCAATGGCTAAAAATATTCTCCAATTAATTCTCCTCAAAATATTATTTATTACTACATAATTCTTAAATTTACTCCATAAAAATAATTTCTCAAATTTCTCTAATTAATAAAATACTACTATTCACTACTCACTGATTATCTAAATTCTCCAAATAAATTCATAACTTATTTTCTACCCATCAAAACTATGCATACATGCTCAAAAAATATTAAATAAAATATAAAACATAAATAGTAATTTTTTGGACTAAAATAATATCGATTCCTGGACCGGTGGTACTATTTATAGACCAGTAAACTATTATTTCAAACACTGTAAAACAGAGCGTTACATATTTATCATGAAAAAAATGAGCAAAAGTCACTTTTACTAGTTTAACCTCTAATTTTTTATCGATTTGCCATCGATTTTAAACCGCACCTTTAGTAACTGATTTATATTAATATGAGGGTGTCAAAAACACATATTCACATTAATCTATTAGTAATTATAAAAAAAAATTCGTTCGGCGATTAAATCTATAGCTTAATGTAGGGGTAGCCATATTACATTTTGTGGAACCGAAACTTCCAGTTCAGAACCATTGGGAATTGAAATCGGAACCAGTGAGAATCGAAATCGGTTCGAATTGGAACCAGAACCAAATTGGAACCCGTGGCCTATGGTTTGATTCTGGTTCCACCATCTTTGGAATTGTGAACTAGCGGTTCTAAGAACCAGTTGGAATTGTCCGGAACCGACAGTTTTTCCAGCCGGTTCAAACCGGCGATTCCAAGAAAATTTTTTATTTTATGGGTATTTGTGAAAACATAATTAAATAAACATGGATTCCTCTCTAGCTTAGTGGTGTTAGGCACTATCTTTTAAGTTATAGATCTTAAGTTCAACAAGTGATTTCTTCTTTCTTCCTTTTTTTCTGTTGTTGAATTTATTTACTTTGCAGCGATAGTTTTTCAATTGCAATAGGTAGTTTATAATAATTCATTAAATTATCCAAAAGTATATTTGTTAAAGACAAAGAATGTGGTATATATATAAGTATAAAAAAATATTTATACAAACAAAGAAATAGGAGAAGAAAGTTATATGGGTGAATTTATATAATTAAAATTTATTTATGTTGAAATAAATATATGTAAAGAAATTAAATAAAAAAAGAAAAGAAAAGAAAAGAAACACGTTGAGGATGAGAGAGAAATACTAGATCAGAGCACATCTCCCAAGAAATCTTTGATATCCAATGTTTATTGGCTAAGAATCTTTATTGTCAAACTTTACCTCAAAAGACTCTAAACATCACATGTCAATAATTAATTTTAAAGAAAAATTCTTGTCCAATAATTCACTTTTGGCTATTTAAACTTTCACATTTAATGCATACTAGGTACTCCGTCCTTCATTGTCCACTTTATATCTCCCTATTTCTTCAAATGGATTCAGCCTTTCCTCACCTTGAATCATTTATTTCTGAGGAAAGACCTAGTTCAGATCTTCCTAATTTTTATTTCACAGATGAAAAGGTAAGAGATATGTATTAATTAATATAAAAGCAATCTATCCTCATTCCAGATGTTATTGAGAGTGAGACTATATGTGTAAGGAGTGGATTGCTTAATGCCTTTGATCTTCAAAACTAGCGTGGCCTACTAACCAAGAATGTTTGTGTGTATCCACTCTTTATAAGATTATTTTATGCCAATCTTGAGTATAATCCTATTACTAACATCCTGACATCTAATATTAAAGGTCAGAAGATCAAGGTAGATGCAGGCCTTCTGTCTCATCTCCTTGAAATTCCAAATGAGGGGTGGATTCTTCAATCATTAACAGTGGTTAGAACAACCTTTAACCCCTCTGACAAAAACTCAAATAGGTTTAAATGATTATTCTTTACAATAAGCTTTTGTTCCTGTTAACCATAAAATTGAGTTTTGAGAGTATTTGAGAATTCTTCCCCTCTCGAGTAAATTTGGGGTATATATTAGAGTTAAGATAAACTCTACTAGGATAAGGATTATGGAAATCCTATATTATTTATTAGTTAGAGTTTATTTAGGAATCTAGTATTATTTAATATATTTTATTATTGTATGTTAATAGTAGTCCCCCATCAGCTATTTGGTCATTTATCTCCAAAACTAATATTCGTAGAGTATTTTTAGAAATTATTTTATTTTTTATATATTTTTTATTTTGGCTTTTAAAATACTTAGATATTGTATATGTTTTTATTTATAACTTATTATAGAAATTTTTTAACTCTTAGTGTAAAGAATTTTTAACTTAATAAAAAAAAGTTTCTAATTTGCAGTCTTTTTTATTTACTTAGCTCTTTTATTTGCTGTTTTTATTATCCGAACATGATAGTACTTAAATTATTTTAGGTGATCTGTTGGCTCAAGGTTTGTCTCTCCTCTTGATTTTTGATGATTATTTTAAACCAAATAAATTTATATATTATTTTTTTGTGCTAAAAATATTTTATGCAGAAATTGTTATTGAAGATTAATTGGAGAAATTATTTTCCTACATTGAAGACATTTACTTGAAGACCATGAAGGCTATGGAAGAATTATTTTTGGGTTGGTATTATTATTATGTGTCTTAGGAAATTAATGTAGGATTGAGAGTAAATAATGTTATAAGCACAAAATTAAATTTTTCTCTCTCTCAAAAATTATTTTTAAATGTTTTAAAAATAGGAAAATTGAAAGAAGCACCCAAATGATTCTCTCCATGTTTTTCTATTCAAAATATCTTTGGAGTAAATCATGGTTAACGGCTATTTAATGAAATTCTAATCAGCAGTTGTGTTTCTGAATACAACTGTCAGAATTCTGCTGCAGCTGTTAGCTTTCTGATTTGAAATGCAACTCATGGTTTAATGCAACATCTCCTCTCACTTAATGCTGGCTGAGATGCATGTTTAAACTAAAGGACAAGTTCATTAAATGCTCTCCGTGCTTTGCCTTGCTTTAGCCAAAATGTGACAGACTCATTAAATGCTTTCATTTTTTAACGTTATTAAAGTGAACCTGTCACTTCTCTTTAAAACTCTTTTTGTTCCTTCTTGTTAACGTTAGGAAAAGAGTTGGACCCATTGTTCAAACTTTCAAAATCTCTCAAAAGTTCTCTCCTCAATCCCCTTCGTTTTCTTTTCATCACCGTTCTTCAAGAGATATCATCCAAGTGAAAAGAATTTTGTTTTCATCTCTTTCTGAAAAATAGACTTGCGCTTCTGATTTCAAATCTGTATTCTATTCTTCTGTGCTTATAATTGTATTTCTCTCTTTCCATATAGATTTTTGTAATCTATTGTGGTTAGAGATCTTTAAATGAAATACATTTGTGTAATAGCTTAGTTGAGAAGCTATTGTGTTTTTAGGTTATCAAGCGACCTTCTCCATGTGTGAGATTTTAAAGTCTTGATTTGAGTTGTTTTATCTCTATAAAAAAGAAAAGGGGAGGGGTTAGCTAGAACCTGTGTAATCTAGTGGGTTAAGGTTAGATTTAGGTGATTAAATCTATTTTCTTGTACTTGTTGGTTTGTCTCTTACCCTTCAAAAGAGATAACATAGTGGAGGATCTCAAGAAGCATCTTGGAGAGTGGATGTAGGCGAGTTAGTGTCAAACCACTATAAATCCCTGTGCTTATCTTCTTTTACTTTTTGAAGTTCTGGATTTCTGTATTGTGATCTTCTCAAGTTCTAATCTGTCACTTTATATTCAATACACTTTCTAATCTTATAGAAGCTTTGTGAAGAAGTTCTAAACGCAAATACTTCACTTTGTAAAGTCTTTCTAAACTTGCAGTAGCTTTGTGAAGCTGTTCTAATCTTGATAACATTACTTCACTGAGCTGTTCTAATCTTGCAAAAAGACTTGTGAGTTAGTTCTAAATTCAATTACTAGATTTCACATAGTCGTTCTAATCTTGGAACTGTGTTGTAAGAATGTTCTAAACTGAATATCTGTTTCTTACGAATACGTTCTAATTCCGCTACAAATAGAATTCTAATCTGGTGTTTTTAAAAGCAAAATTTTTAGAAAATCTAGTTCACCCCTCCCCCCTTCTTGGGTTGTGCCATACCTATCATTAAGACCCACATGATCTATTATGTTTAATAGCTAATGACTTTAACAAATGTGTATCTTAGATTAAGTGGCTAAGGTTGTGTACCTAAACTTGTAGATTTAATAGCTTAGGTTGGGTTGTTCAGACTGCCCTTGGATGGAGAAAACTTGGCGAACTGTCCCATTGGACATAGAAAACTGGGCCACTTAGGCCTTTAGCGAACTTTCCCATTGGATAGAGAAAAGTGGGTCGCTTAGATCTCTTGGCGAACTGTCCCATAGGACAGAGAAAATAAGGCTACTTAGGCCTCTGGCAAACTGTCCCTTTGGATGAAGAAAAATGGGCCACTTAGGCCTCTTGGCAAACTATCCCATTGGACAGAGAAAAGAGAGCCGCTTAGGCCTCTGGCGAATTATCCCATTGGATGGAGAAAACTGGGCTTCCCAGGCTACTAGCGAACTGGAGACTGATGGACTGCTTAAGTCCATTTTATTGACCTTCATTTGGTTGTGCTACCTGTGCTTTTATCATGATATAGAGAATAAAAATTCAAGGCAATGAGCTAATTAATGAAATTGATTTGTCTTAATTGAAATAGAGAAAATAAATAAATATAATTAACTTTGCATCTGAGGAAAGTTTATTAGCATATAAGGATCAACAAATAGTAAAATAACTAAAGCCAAGGAAGAGATTTCATAAATATTATAAAATCCATTGTAGTCATCACACTTAAATATAGAGATTTTTATAAGTGAAAAAGGAATATGTAGTAAACGAATTTATTTGTCCTTTTTGTTTTTTTATACCTAATATACCCTCAGCTTTTATTAAATAATATAGTTATATGCATGTCCAAATAAATAATAAATTCTCCTAATAATAGAATGATCGAGATCAAGTATGATAAGAACGAATTAATTTGTTGTAATAATGGATAAATTCTTTTCAGTCAATTAAAAGATATACTTTTGCAAATTGTTAAATGGCAAGCTACACATATAAGTAATGATTCCACAATGTCGCTAAGCCCCCACTTGAATAATATGCCAAAATTGACATGCATAACCTTGAATAATATCCCATGTGCTGAATAATAAAGGAAATAATACTTTCAATAATTAATAATATGCTTACAGATTTTCAATAATGAAAGTGTTGCAAAAGAAGTATAATGACTAAAATAAACTTGAAATCCAATAATGACATTAGACAATAGTCTTGCATATTTTCAAATAAGAATATGTTCAAAGGGGAGATTTAGGTTTCAAGTAAATAAGAACAATTGGCTTCGAAAGTCTAATAGGCATAAATCTATACTTATATGGGGATCACTTATCATAAAGGAATATCAAGTACTTTCTAGGACCACTCCTCCATCCAAAAGGAAAGACTTTTTTATCAATCTTTTCCTTTTAATTAAATTATCAAATTTACCAAAATCCTTAAAACCTGTTCATATAGATCCATTTGAGGCTGATCAGGACTTAAAAAGATTGGTTAAAACTAGAGAGTTTCAGAACGCTCTTTCTATCAAGTAGGTTCAAATAATTTATTAAAGCATGGGTTAGCTATCAATGGACAAATAAGCCTTGGCTATGGCTAAACACTATTCTAACTAAGTATTGGGGAACAAAATCTATGTTTTTTCTATTGATAACACAAAATCTGGAATTCAAAGGCTTATGTATAGAAGCTAGAGATATTATGATAAAATAACAAAAAAGAATTTAGGATTTTCATTTTGCATCAAGTTCCCTATTAAACTTGTAAATTCAGTGCAAAATCTGATCGTTTCAGGTTACAAAGTCATTTGAGGCCAAATATATACTAAATATTTCAACTTTCTAAATCAAGTTGTAACTTTGATTGAGCCCATGAGAAAACCATAAGCAAAAGTCTCTGCAAACTTTACAAGCAAATTTATCCAAAAGCATAGTCTTAAACACAATATATTGAATCAGACCTCTGGGTGACTTGATGAATTTTAAATAGTTTCCTCAGAAATACACAATTGAACATTAAGTTAAAAGAAAAGGTGGAAATTTCAATATAGAGAAGGAAAATAGGAGAAAGAGCTTTCTTGGGGCCATGAGCCTTGTCTCTCTTTGATATTTGAAAATTCAATTTTATTATTGGATTACAATAGGAGCCAATTACAGCCAAATCAAGCAATACTAACAGCTTTTTAGGAAATAACAACATGAATCAAGGATTCAAAAAATTGATTCATTATTAACCATCAAATTGAGTTTTGAGAGTATTTGAGAATTGCTCCCCTTTGGAGTAAATTTAGGGTATATATATTTGAGTTCAAGTAAACTCTACTAGAATAAGAATTATGAAAATCCTGTATTATTTATTAATTAGAATTTACTTAGAAATCTAGTATTATTTAATATATTTTATTATTGTATGTTAACAGTTTTCAAAATAAGAAAAATGCCTCTTCTTTCTAGTTTTATTCATCATTTTTGTGGTCATAACATTTTTCAAAGAGAACTTATGAGCTATCGTCTTAGGAGATCTGATATGTTCTTTATTTCTATGTTTTTAGCAAAATAAAAGATAAATCTTCTTACCTCAATTGTTTTTTATATGTGAACAAAATCAAAGAAAAATGTATTTGTTTACCTTTTGGAGGATTTCTTACTCCAATCTTTTAACTTTATAATACTGATCTTCAAGGAGAAATGTATGTTAAGCCCTGCACCAAATATTATTTGGAAAAATATATAATTGTTTATCTAAATCACCAGCCTATGATAGCTTTAAATAGCATAAAAGGAACTTCCACTTTCAAAAAAAGGGGTAGGGATATGGGGAGCACACAGCTTGAAGAACCAACACCAAATCCTATTATGGGAACAAAAGATAAACAACCTGAAACCTGTGATATACCTTCTGCTTCTCATGATAGGAATGATTTGTATAACTTAGTACTAGGTTTAAAATATGATTTGTCAGGTTTAAAGCCTGATTATGACATATTTAAGCTGGAAATTTCCAGTCAGCTGCAAAACATACAACAGCAGCAGCTTGAGATACAATGGCAGCAGCTTCAAACAACTCAAACATTAACTATCATACTCACTACCTGTAATGCTCTAATTTTTAAAACTTGGGATAGACTATTTCATTACTGTTGAGTCTAAATAGTGATTCATGCACTGTGTGTTATTTGTTTGATGGTTCATGCATAAAATGATTCCTGGATTGCAAACTGTGAATCTTTACCTCAGAAAGCCTAGTTATGAAATTTAATCTGATGCAGTTCTAATTGCACCTAGATATTGGGATTGGGATTTGATTTTTAAGATATGAGTTATTGATTATTGTTAAGTATTATTATAAAAAGGGATTATTTAAAATATAGTTTATTAAATATGTATAAATTTAAAATCTATCTATGGGTATTTATTAAATGACTTTTGGTTATATATTGCGCTTATTAGATTGCGGGTTTTAAGAAAAAAATAGTAATAATAAAAAAAAAATAAAAAAAGGGTTACCTAAAATACCCGAAAATTTTAATTTCAAAAATTACTTATTTAAATTTCAATTCTAAAATTTTAGCCAGTAAATTCAAGCCTCATAAAATTAATCGGACCCGTAAACCCATTTGGTTTGTCGAAAATCGATTAAAAACGAAATTGATTTACTCAATCAAACCAAACTGATTCGAATCAAACTGGAATGGTATGGAATTTTCTAGTAAACCCTAGAAACAATATTTTCTTTTTCTTTTCTTCTTCTTTTCCTTCTTTTTCTTTCTTCTTCTTCTTCTTCTTCTTCTTCATCTTTACCTCTTTTTTTTACTTTCTCTCTCTCCCTCACCACCTCTCTGTCTCTCTCTCTCTACGCCGCCAGCCATGCCACCACCAGCAGTAGTTTTCGCCCACGCCGCTTCAAGCTGCAGCAACTCCTCTCGGCCTACAGTAGCCCTTCCGCATCGAGCACCGCTTGAGACCCAACCACAGTCACTGCTCCTCTCTCCTCTTCCATCGTTCGCGCCGCCTCAAGCCTCCAGCACCCCTTCGCACGACGACAGTAGCAGATCGAGCCGGCCAGCTGCTGCAAGTCGCTATCCAGCGAGCTCCAGTGCCGCCGCTGTTCCTCCTCCGTGCGACCTGTTCTAGCGAGCTCTAGCATCTGTGACCCAATCTCAACCATCGATTTTGTGATTCAAGCTCCAATCATCTCCGATCTATGGATTTTGGATTGTGTTTTGTGGTTACGGGTACTGAAATTCATCCCTAAAATTTTTAATTAATTCTTTCAATATGTAGAAATTGGTTTATTATTGAAATTAATTTATTAATTGTTAAATTGAATAGTGTGTATATATATTGATTTGGTGGTTCATTAATTGAAAATAAAATTATAGATGAAAATAAGAATTATGGCAGAATTTTTGTAAGAAAATTAAGAGATTTCATCAGTTAAATTATTGGGTTTGAGAACTAATTTTGTTAACGAAATGAATATCGATTTAGGTAGAAAGAACTTAATTAGTGATAATGGTTAGATTTTTAATTGATTTAAATTGGGAAATTTGATAGTAATAATTACAAGGAAAACATAGAACGTATTTTTGGAAATCGATTAATATCATGTTATGAATTTAATAATGAAATTGCTAGTATATATGATTGAATTAAAGCATTTAAGTTGAAGGTTGAATAAAGAGAAAATATGTTATTAGAAAATTATTGTTAGTTAAATTGTAAATAGAAATACGAATTTATTTTTAAGGTTGTTAGATCAGTGAATTAAGTGATTCAATATAGAGATGAATTTTGTAGTTATTAATGATTGACTAAAGTGAATGAATTAGATAGTTATTGATTGTTTGGAGACCGTAATTAAATTAAGTAAGGAGAAGATGATCGGTGAAAGGATTATATTTATACGAAATGAGAATGTTATTAATTATATTATATTGATTTGGTAGTGAATCTAGATTATTTTAAAGGTTGTGAAAAGAAATCGAACTAATTCATGTTTGAAAGTTAAGTGGTGCTGAAGTTGAATTAGACTTAATAGTGAGGATAGTACGTAGTTTGTTAGGTTAATTCTCTATTTATTATTGCAAGATAAATAGTTATCTGATGAGCTCTCTTTATATTCTTAATTTATAGATCGTCCGAGCTCATCCACTGTCCCTCCAGGTCGAAATCGGAACTAAAATTTTAATATCCTACAGTCACTGTAAGTAATAATAAATGGTGCATGATATGCATTTCATAGCATCATGATTTTATATCACCATGATTTCATTACGTTATATCATTATATATTTTTATGTCAAATTATATTATACTATTATTTAATAGTCGTATCATCATATTTTATAATATGCACATTAATTATTGATCCGATGACTGACAATTGGATGAATTGTTGATTAGATTTGCTTTGTTATGGATTGCCTCGTTTGAGTGGAATTAGAATGAAGTGGGTCACCATGGGTTTGTGAGGGCGGTCTTTGATACCGTCAACCATGTAGGGGAGATCGGTGCCCCCATATGCATCTAATAATATATATTGATATTATATGAATAATCATAGGGTGGCCTCCTGATAGTACGAAAAAGAAAAGAGAAAATTGAAAAACAATGAGAGGGCTTGTCAAGCGAGAATTGGACCGGTCAGTCAAGTATGGGGGATCGACTCCCTGGTGCACACGTATGAGAGGATGAGCCATGTGAGAGGACGGCTCACAGGGGATTTTGGTGACGCCACAGACTAATTTTTACATGATTGATTTACTAAAGATGAAATAATTGCGTAACTAATATTGTGACATATGCATGACTGACAGTGTGATTAATTTAGTGACTAGAAGTGCATTTTGCGTGATTGTTTAGCCATGCATTATTTATTATTATTCACTGAGTTTGGTGAAACTCAACTTCCCATTCCATAAATTTTTCCACAAAATAGAAGTATTGTCAATTCATAAAAGCTCTATCTCTTTTTCGCAGAGATACGTCCTTTAGCATCAGCTTGAAAATGTTAGTATATGAACTATGAGAGACATTGGAATATTTTAAGTATTTTGATTTGGTTCCGTAGTTAGAATGACAGATCAATATTTGGATATGTAAATATTATTGTGCGCTGATAAATAATCTGTGGAGTACTTTATGAGATTTGGAGAAATTATGACAGGAAAAGTTTGACCATATTATGACCGATGAATTTTCGCATCTAATGTATTATAATTTTAATGAATATAAGCCCGAGTTATGAATCGAATGTGATATTGAAGCTGGGCTAAGAATCTTACCAATTGATTATTGAGCCATGTCATAATATGGGCTTACTGTTTCCAAAGCCAGATTTTAATAAAGATGGACTTTTGATAGTTTACGCTTACAACAAGCCTCAGGGGCCTTAAGCTTACCCATGTCCTAGTGCTAGTCTAGCCCATGATTTTGGGTCGTGACAAAGTTGGTATCAGAGCATCAGATCATCGTGGTATAGGTAACTATGGAACATAGGGAATTTCATTCCGTCTTTCTTAGTGTTCTTTGCTTCTATTTCAGTATCTCTCTTATTTTAACCATTGTGGAATAGGTATGTACAAGGAATTTCTTTTTGTTGGGATCGACCGTAACCAACATAAAGAAGAAATCTTGGTGATTTTCCTCTTAAAGGAATGGTGGACGCACTAGACCCTGTGAGACAGGAAAATTCATACCTATTGCATAAAATGATAAACTATATATGAGAGGAAATAAAGGTGAGTATAGTATATAAGCAGTAAAGATAGTCCATTACAATAGTTGCTAGTATTAAAGTAGGGATCATTTCCTAGATCTGTAGATAGAGGAACACTGGTTGATAATGGATTAACTTGATTATTCAGTGCAATACTTGTTATATAGAATGTATTCCTATAATGATTAGGAAAAATATTAGGTAACAAATTAGAATATTCACTACGTGGTAAATTGTGAATGGAGATATTTATGATATCAGTAGTTATAATGAGACATTTAGCTACTGGTATAAGGATTATCATCAAATTAAATATCATTATGTTATTGATTATGATTTCTTAGGAATTGGGAGTTAGAATAGATATCGAGTATAATTGAGGGAGATTGATAATATGATTGTGAAAGTATTGAAAACGATGATTGAAGAATCATTGTTATTAGTTGCTCATATGTTGAGTTATGTTTATACTGCTTTGATCGGCATTCTCAATAAGAAGAAATAGTTGTTTAGCTTAGTGTAAGTTAATGACTATTAAGATTAAAGGATTAAATTAGATCATAAATTGCAAACTGAATAAGCTGTTTAAAAAAGAGAAAAAGAGAGAGATGGTGTAGTGTAAACATGTTATTTGTTTTTAAGCCATAAGACTTGTTATTGAAATTTCAAAATATTAACTTTTGTTATAACATCTACTTGTTAATTGAACTTGAATTCAACTTAATTTTGAATTTGAATCATATTATCATAAAAACTTTGATTATGTATCTATATGTGAAAAATATATAAGGCGTAATAATATGAAGATAATTGTATTTGAGGATTTGAAAGATGAAGCATAAGATTAAGTTAAGTATGGGTATTTGGATGTTTGAAAGATGAAGGAGATTTTGGTGTGCCAAAGGTATACTAAAAAATGGTAATGTTAAGGCCAGTATTTAAGAAATTTATTATAGATATTAGAGTTGAGGGATAATAGAGCTAGTGTGGATAATCAATGTAAATGTTGGACTGGCATCTAGAGAATCCACAACGATGCGGTAGGGATAGGAGAAAGAATATAGAAATTTCAAGAAAATGGTTATGAGATGAAAAATGTTTTATTAGAATGTTTTAAATCTTGATCCAGTTGATGTGCCAATGTGAGATATTGTTTGAGTAAGCTTTGAAGGGAAAACTTATATGTTTGAGAGCATTATATTTACCTTTTAAATATTTGAGTTATCAAATATTTCTACAGGATCATGATTTTAAAAAAAATATATGGTAAGACCTTGGTAAACATGTAGTCAATTTATTATTTTCATTTTGACCCTTTATAAGATTTTATTCCATCTGATTCCAAAATTCTCTTGATTGTGTTGAAATTTTCAAATAAGATATGGTATTGACAGTTTAGTTTTGAGATAAGTTTATTGAAAGGTGCTATAAGCATAGCATGTTATAGAGTACTTGTGCATAAGAGATAATGACATTTGAGTTTTAAAGTCTAAGTATATTCAATGACCTCATCCTTATAAACATCAGTTGTAAATCACAGAGATGAAACTAGATTATAAAGGAAAGAGTAAAGAGACTTAATGGATGTGAAATAAGGGATTGGAATAGAAAAGTATTAGATTGGACTAAATAAAGTAAATGAAGTGTAAGGATCAAATGAAAGGGTCAGTGTAGTGAGGTAACCAATGAAAAGGGAAACTATGACATAAGTAAATTGAGTATGATAAGAAATAAATTAATAAGAGATATGTGAAGTAAAGTAGTCCGTTAATTTTATATCAAAAAGATTCAAAAGGAATGAAGTAGTTCGAGATATAGAGGTGGTGATAAGAGAAATGATCAGGAATAACAATAGACAATACTTATAAATAGTTACCAAAAAAAAAGAAGAGAAGAGAAAAGGAGTTATTGGAGTGAAATATAAGGTGTACGTAGATAAGTAAAATAAAATGTTTTGTTAGATGTTTATGAGATAATTGGAGAAATTAAATCGCAAGGAGATATGATTATCTTTTAATTTAAATAAGCTTCACTGAATTATATGTTGATGATAAAGTGGAGTCAAGAAAAATTATGAAATGTGACTAGGAAAGAAGAGCTAGAGGAAAGAAATGAATAGTTTCAATCTAAAGGAGATGATCAGCATGGAGTAATAATGAGAAGTCTTAAGGAAATAGAGACATAAACTATAAGTTGTTAGGAACATGAACTACAGGATAGGTAGTAAGATGACAAATAGATTTCAAAATTCAAAGGAAGAATGTATGTGCAAAAAAAATGGGGATTAAGTGATTTATATAGTTAATACTTTGGAATTTGTCCTAGTAGTGGCATGAAGATTTTTGCAGTTGTAATGATCACTAAGTCTTTTTCAAAAGAGAAAGAACTTTCTTTCCTAACGGTTACTTCACTTAAATTTGAGGAAAGTGTTATGTGGATATATTTTGTTTTACTATTATTTCGTGAAATGTTTGAATTTGAATTATAAAATTTAATGTTCTAAACTTCTTTCTCAAGGAATTGGGAGGCATTATTCTTCTTGAAATTAAAAAGTCTAGAGGTATTTAAGAAATGAGACTTAGAATCTTTGAGATAAATATATCATACAACTCGAATTTGAGGGCATCAAAATTTATATGAATGGAGTATGGTTTGATATATAAAAAAAAAAAAGATGATGATGATCGTAAAAATTTTGGTTTCATTTTGATTTGGAGATAGGATAGGTGAATTTTTAGGTGTAATAGATTGTTTTTGGTATATCTGTATAAGTTTTAGAAACCATTAAATGATAAATATTTTGAGTAGGTTATTAGGAGTTAAGAAGTAGATACGATGAATAAAGGATAAGAAATACTTATAGAGTAAATCTATTTTAATGGAGCATGTAGTTATTTTAAATAAGATAAAGTTCTATGGTCGTGAACTGAACGAATTAATGCTCTCGAGAAAAATTGGATTCTCCACGTACTTAGGTGCCAATTATTGGAATTTATATTAAATTGACATTCTATAATTGATCATAAATTAAATGAGAAGTTTTAGTTATTGGAGGATAGCTTGTTTACAATACATGAAATGTCTATTAAATCATTTATGATACAAAGAATAAATCATTTAACTCCCGAATAGTGATTATGTAATGTGTAGGTGGCCCGGATAAGTAAGCAGAGATATGAATAAAATCTAGAAGAGCTTACGAATTTTATGAATTTGCAAGAATTTGTTCTAAGTTGAACCTTGCTATGTTTTTTTGGAAAAGATTCCTGATTTGAAACGATCTGAAGTGCATAGGTGATAATTATTAGTATGGAACAATCAGCTTAATAGATAAAAGGAGCAATTATGGACATTTGGCGTAAAGGACTCAAGGGAAAATCAATATGTAGTTAACTTGCGCATGTACAAGATAATTGCTATATAAGTAGAGAAAGTGAATCATATAAGTTTTATGGTATGAATGAAGTTAATGAAATTGTTATTATTGTAAAATGATTGAGATATAATAGAGTTGTAATTCATGTGAGCTGGCGGCAATAGGAATGCTAAGCATATGAATACAAAATTTTAGCTTGAAGAGCATAAAAAATTTAGAACGTGTAGAGGTTTATTTAGAATTGGAAATTTTGTACGAAAACCAAATTTGGTTTTGATGAGACTTTCCACCATAGACTAGTGGACAATCTGAGATTCAACTTAGGAAGTTATGCACCAGATATACATAAGAAAATTCTATGAGATATTGAGATTCACACTTAGCATTAACAAAATTTGCTATGTAGATATGACTTGTCACAAAAGCACTTTATAATAAGAAGTGTAGATCTCCTATTTGTTGGGAGAAAATAGGAGATGAAGAGTTAGCGAGACCCAAATTGATTTAAATCACATTTAAAAAAAGTAAAAAGTACCTATAATTCGAAATAAGATTTAAAATAGCTTTTGATAAACAGAAAAGCCATATGAGCCCTAAGCATAAAGAAGTAACATGTCAAGAAGGAGGTATGATCTTTCTAAAGGTATCTCCTATAAAAGATAATATTTGACTTGGTAAAAAGGGGAAACTCACCCCTAGATATATAGGACCGTATCCAGTGATTGCAAGGGTGGAGCAGTGGGGTACCAATTGGATTTGCGTAACAAATTTTCTCTCATACACCCAGTTTTCCATATATCGATATTAAGGAAATGTATTTTTGATTCGTCTTATTAGGGCCACAATAAGTCCAAGTTAACGAGAACTTAACTTACGAAGAAACATCAGTTAGGATTCTCATTTTTTTTAAATTCATAAACTTCGGTTTAAAGAGATTCATATGATTAAGGTGTGGTGGAGAAACTATTCTGTCGAGAAGTGCACGTGAAAAGTGGCAGTTGAAATGCAGGAGAGATGCTTTCACCTTTTCATTTTGAGGGAGAGATTCTATCTTGTTGGTAAATGAAATTGACTTATTTTGTTTCAGTGATTATGATTTTTGATATATTCTATGCTTAATATGTTGTCCTCTTTCAATGTTTCTAAAATTCGAGGACGAATTTTTATAAGGAGGGGAGAATTGAAATACCTTAAAATTTTAATATAAAAAATTATTTATTTAAATTTTAATTCTAAAATTTTAGCCAATAAATTTATGCCACATAAAAATTAATCGGACCCATAAACCCATTTGGTTTGTCGAAAATCGATTAAAAATCAAATTGATTTACTGAATCAGACCAAACCGATTCGAATCAAACCGGAATGGTTTGGAATTTTCTAGTAAACCCTAGCAACAATATTTTGTTTTTGTTTTTCTTTTCTTCTTCTTTTCCTTCTTTTTCTTTCTTCTTCTTCTTCATCTTAACCTCTTTTTTTTACTTTCTCTCTCTCCCTCACCTCCTCACTCTCTCTCTCTCTCTCTCTCTACACCGCCAGCCATGCCACCACCAGTAGCCATGTTCGCCGACACCGCTTCAAGTTGCAGCAACATCTCTCCGCCTACAGTAGCCCTTCTGCGTCGCGCATCGCCTGAGACCCAACCACAGCCGCTGCTCCTCTCTCCTCTTCCACCGTTCACGCCGCCTCAGGCCTCCAGCACCCCTTGGCGCAATGACAGCAGCAGACCGAGCCGACCAGCTGCTACAAGTCGCCATCCAGCGAGCTCCAATGCCGTCATCGTTCCTCCTCCGTGTGGCCTGTTTCAGTGAGCTCCAGCAGTTGTGACCCAATCTCAGCCATCATTTTTGTGATTCAAGCTTCAATCATCTCCAATCTGTGGATTTTGGATTGTGTTTTGTGGTTAGGGGTACTGAAATTCATCCCTAAAATTTTTAGTTAAATCTTTCAATATGTGGAAATTGGTTTATTGTTGAAATTAATTTATTAATTGTGAAATTGAATAGTGCGTATATATATTGATTTGGTGGTTCATTAATTGAAAATAAAATTATAGATTGAAAATAAGAATTATGGCAGAATTTTTGTAAGAAAATTAAGAGATGTCATCAATTAAATTATTGGGTTTGAGAACTAATTTTGTTAACGAAATGAATATAACAAAATGAATATCGATTTAGGTAGAAAGAACTTAATTAGTGATAATGGTTAGATTATTAATTGATTTAAATTAGGAAATTTTGTACTAATAATTATAAGGAAAACATAGAACGTATTTTTGGAAATTGATTAATATTATATTATGAATTTAATAATAAAATTGCTAGTATATATGATTAAATTAAAGCATTTAAGTTGAAGGTTGAATAAAGAGAAAATATGTTATTAGAAAATTATTATTAATTAAATTGTAAATAAAAATATGAATTTATTTTTAAGGTTGTTAGAACGAGTGAATTAAGTGATTCGATATAGAGATGAATTTTGTAGTTATTAATGATCGACTAAAGTGAATGAATTAGATAGTTATTGATTATTTGGAGACCATAATTAAATTAAGGAGAAGATTATCAGTGAAAGGATTATAATTATACAAAATGAGAATGTTATTGATTATATTATATTAATTTGGTAGTGAATCTAGATTATTTTAAAGGCTGTGACAAGAAATCGAACTAATTCATGTTTTGAAGTTAAGTGGTGCTGAAGTTGAATTAGACTTAATAGTGAGGATAGCACGTAGTTTGTTAGGTTAATTCTCTATTTATTATTTTAAGATAAATAGTTATCTGATGAGCTCTTTCTATATTATTAATTTCTAGATTGTCCGAGCTCATCCACTATCCCTCCAGGCTGAAATTGGAACTAGAATTTGAATATCCTATAGTCACTATGAGTAATAATAAATGGTGCATAATATGCATTTCATAACATCATGATTTTATATCACCATGATGTTATTACATTATATCATTATATATTTTTATGTCAAATTATATTATACTATATTTAATAGTCGTATCATCATATTTTATAATATGCACATTAATTATTGATCTGATGACTGACAATTGGGTGAATTGTTGATTACATGTGTTGTGTTATGGATTGCCTCATTTGAGTGCAATTAGAACGAAGTAGGTCACCATGGGTTTGTGAGGGCGATCTTTGAAACCGTCGACCCGTGTGTGGGAGATCGGTGCCCCTGTGTGCATCTGATGGTATATATTGATATGATATGAATAACCACAGGGCGGTCTCCTGATCGTATTAAAAAGAAAAGAGAGAATGGAAAAATAATGAGAGGATTGGTCAAGTAAGAATTGGACCGGTTGGCTAGGTATGGGGATCGGCTCCCTGGTGCACATGTATGATAGGATGAGCCATATGATATGATGGCTCACATGGGATTTTGGTGACGCCATAGACTAATTTCCACATGATTAATTTGCTGAAGATGAAATAATTGCGTAACTAATATTGTGACATATGCATGACTGACACTGTGATTAATTCAGTGACTAGAAGTGCATTTTGTGTGATTGTTTGGTCATGCATTATTTATTATTATTCATTGAGTTTGGTAAAACTCACCCTCTCATTCCATAAACTTTTCTAGAAAATAGAAGTATTGCCGTTTCATAAAAGCTCTGTCTCCTTTCCGGAGAGATATGTCTTTTAGCTTTAGCTTGAAACGTTAGTATATGAAATATGGGAGACGTTGAAATATTTTAAGTATTTTTATTTGGTTCCACAGCTAGGATGATAGATCGATATTTGGATATGTAAATATTATTGTGCAATGATAAATAACCTGCGGAGTACTGTCTGAGATTTGGAGAAATTATGAGAGAAAAAGTTTGACCATATTATGACCGATGAATTTTTACATCTAATGTATTATAATTTTAATGAGTATAAGCCCAAGTTATGATTGAATGTGATATTGAAGTTGGGCTAAGAATCTTACCAATTGATTATTGGGCCATGTCATAATATGGGCTTACTATTTTCAAAGCCAGGTTTTAATAGAGATAGACTTTTGATAGTTTAGGCTTACTACAAGCCTTGGGAGCCTTAAGCTTACCCAAGTTCTAATATCGGTCCGGTCCACAATTTTGGATCATGACACTACCCTAAATCTAATAAGAGTGATCGACACTCTGATTTTAGATGAGAGTGCCGCCACCTTCATCAACACACCCACACAAAAGCATGAAGAGAAAGGGAGAGAGAGGAAGAGAAAGATGTTCATCTTCCATTCTTACAAGCTTCCACCATTAGAATCTATAATCAAATAATAAGTTGAGAGAATAAGTGATATTACAATTGTGATTTAAGCTAGAAGATTAAGGTGCAATTAGGTTGTGATCATTGAAGGCATTCCATAATCAAGGTAAGATTCCATTTCTGCAATCCACATGCTATTTATAATCTGATCATATTTTTGAAGTTAGTGTTGTTAGGAGATTATAAATCCCTAATGGTTGTTTGTGGTGTTTTGTTTTTTTTATTTTCATGCCTATAGAGAAGGGTGAACCTTGTAAGGTTGACAAGGGCAAAGGGAAGGCATAATTGTGAAGTTAGTTGCTATCGTGTGATTTTGAGGTTTGTACTCTGCAAATATATGTTTTGTTTGATTTTATTTGTTAGGGTTGGTGATCATAACATCATTCTTTTCTTATTTATGGATTTCAAAAACTGATGTTTTTAAGTTTAAAATCTAAAATTTTTGTATGTATTGCATGAGTTGATAAATGTTGATGCTGACAAGGGTAAAGGGAAGGCATAATTGTGAAGTTAGTTGCTATCGTGTGATTTTGAGGTTTGTACTCTACAAATATATGTTTTGTTTGATTTTATTTGTTAATGATGGTGATCATAACATCATTCTTTTCTCATTTATGGATTTCAAAAACTGATGTTTTTAAGTATAAAATCTAAAATTTTTGTATGTATTGCATGAGTTGATAAATGTTAATGCTAAATATCTTGTTGAGTCTGTTTCAAACTTATTTTTGGACCCTTTACGTCTTCCATTTGTATTTGATCCCTTCGAAAAAGTTGTAGCTCTATTTCTCATCTTTCCAAAACATCTTTTTATGTCTAATTTGGATACCCGTAGCTCAAGTTGTGATCTAAACACTAGAACTGGTTTTGTCATGGCACCAAACATGTATAATCATATTGTTTGCCCATTTTGACCTAAGATGTCTAGATTTTGACTAGAGTCCTTCATAAAAGTTTTAGGGTTACTTGTTAGATTTCCAACTCATCTTCTTGTATCCAATTTGGATGCCTATAACCCAAGATATGACCTAAATACCAAAACTGGTTCTGGCACAAGGTGTTGCCACGCCTAGGCCGTGGACTCCCCTGAATCTCTAAGTGTGTTTGTGTATTTTTTACCTCCTAATGATGACTAAACACTCTAAATACATATCTAATGTATCCTTGATGTGGTAAACTTTAGAATCTTCCTTAAATATGACTAATATATCAAATGGAAGTCAAATAAGAACACACAAGATAGAAACCATGCTTGGTTGATTTTAATTGAGATTTATTGCTTGATTGTTAGTTAATATGATCTAAGAATTGAATGTAAGTCTGAATGTGACAAATTGGTAACTTTGGCTTAATATTGGACTATGAAATCAAATTGAAGAATTTAGGTAAATGGTGATGATTTGATGAATTCATTATCTTGATGATCTATTCAATTCTAATGTTACGTGTTGCATGATTGCATGATGATATAAATGTTAACTAAGGTGGGTTGTGATTAGTTTTTCATATGATATGAGCTAAACCTAGTGTGTGATAGTATGCTTACTTACATAATATAATAAGATGTTGGCAGACACACTAGAGCTTTGCTATTGTAATGTTCATTCACTTGACCTATGAACTACCATGAACTAAATGTGTGAATTTGTCTTGGAAATATCAATTTGGAATTATGTCATGGAAGGCTTAATGTTGTGCACTAGGTATACGCTTACTTGCTTGCTATCTTGAGTGGTATTGGGTTAACATATAGTTGGATTAATGTTGTCTTAATCAAGAGACTTTGCACTATTTATCTTGTGTACATGAGAATGAATGTTCTAAATTTTATTATCGATATTGAAATGGAATTAAATTGAATAATATAAAAGAACTAATGGGCTCTTACTTTGGTCTTAGTTGAGTAGTTGCTAGAATATGGTTATGTGTTTATAAAATAAAGCATGCTATGAGATCTGATTTGGATTGCGCTATGATCATATGTCAGACACATGAGTGTCTTCAGGATGAGTGGACGCACCCTATTGATTCTGTATGTGCAAGGCTTTTTAAGTCTATTGTGAAAGGTTGTTAGCCAGTGTTAGTCTGACTATTATTAGACACTGTTCTGTTACCTATTCTGCTTCTGTTTCTTATGATTCACTATGAAGGCCCAATTATTCAAATTAATGAGTAAATATTAATAATAAATGTAATGGACAAATTATTGCAACACAAGTTATCTACAGACTAGTGTATGTGAACCTATAATATGCAGATCGTGGCAATGAAATCCATATGGTTATATAGTATGTAAATTATCATAAAAATGTGTTCAAAACCACTTGTATTGTGAGAAACTGTTATAGCATGCAACATGTTACGTATGGCTTGGTTAGACATTTAAATTATGTAATATACTTGTAACAGTCTATTTTTCAGTGTATTTTGCAATGTCAGTAATAGTGATTTACCGATCTGTGAATAGTACAATCGGTCCGGGACTCGGTATAATTTTGATCCAAAAAAAAATTACTATGCATGTCTAATATTTCATTTAATATTTTTGGAGCATGTTTGCATGATTTAGGTGGATAGAAAATATTTCGTGAATATTTTTGGAGAATTAAGGCATTTAATGAATAGTATTTTCTAGTGTAGTATGTTAAGGAATAATTGAGAAATTATTTTTGTGGAATTAATTTAATAAATTGGTGGAGTTAAATAATAATTAGAGGAGAATTATTTTATGAATATTTAGAGCCATTGGATGAGAATACCTTGACTTGATCATAGCCATCCATTTGACATAAACTTAAGTAGTCAAATTTGACTTTTCTACTTAAAAATGACAACTCATCAACATTATTCCACCATCTTCTTCCTCTCTTCTCCACACCAACTTCTCTCTCTTCTTTCTTCCATTTTCTCTCATTTCTCTACTTTTAAACTTCACCAAATCACCTAGTTTAAGCCTTGAAATAGCAAACAAACACTAAGACTCAAGCTTAGGATTAAGAATTTGAAGTTTTAAGTTAAGGAATTTGAATCTCTACCAAGAATAAGTAAGCTATGAATTTGTGAATTAATAAGTAGAATTCAAGGTTTAGACTTGTAATTGATGCATTAAATCATGCTCCATTTATTTCTTGTGTCAATTTTTTATTTTAATGTGAATTTCTCTTACTTTGAAGAGGTCGGAGAACCGTCTACCAAAGGGAAGAAAAAAGCCAAATATTAAGGCTTTCTAAACTCCTTCAAGCTTGTTCATAAGGTTAGTCCATTATTATTTTATTTCCCCTTTCATTTTCTTCAGGTTTCAATTTTTAGGTTTTGAATGAAATTTTGAGTATTGTGTGAATTGAGTTGAGGAATGAGTACTTGAATTTTTTAGCTTGATTTTCCATGATTCTTAAGCATGATAAGATGCTTGGAAGGGAAGGGAAACATTTCCTTCCCATTAAACTAAGAGTGGCTGAACCTCTCTAAGAGGAAGGCCTTTTTGATTTGTTTCTTGCTTTTGTTTTCTTTGATGATTAATGAGTCTTTGCAAGGTTTTCTTTTAATTAATTGTGTTTATTTTGAAAAAAAAGCATTTCCCTTTCTATTTACAAGAGTGGTCGAACCTATGGTGGTGAAGGACACTATGTTTTCTTTGATTTCTATGTTTGCTTTTAACTTAAATGAGTTTGTTAATAAGCAATTTGATGATGGTTAAAACCTCTTCTTTGAATTCTAGTGTTTAAGCATTTGATGAAGACTTAAAGAAGGTTTTGAATGTGTAAAAATGGGTTTTATGGTTAATTGTTTCAAGTGATGAATTTAATGGTTTTGAATAGTGATTTTAAGTTAGTAATTAAGACTTCTTATGGAGGAAACCATTCCTCCCTTGTTTTCATAAAGAGGCCAAACCTCCTTTTAGTGGGTAAGGCATGTTTTTGTTCTTCTAAATGATGGTATCTAAGTAATTTAAGCTATGTATATATATGTACTATGAAAGTATGTTTGAAATATAAGCGAGTTTGATGGGCTTTTACAGGTTGTAAGTTAAGAAAATTTGAAGTAAAAATAATTAAGTTATAAAGGTTTTGTTAAGAAATGAGTTATAAGAAATACGATATTTTATGAAGAAATAATATGATTTGGGCTCTTATGTACTTGGTTGAAATGTGATATGATATGATTCATTTATGTAAGATGAGCATGCTCGGCTTTAATGCCATTATGATATGATATGAGCTAT
>CANUEX010193139.1:0-110140 GCA_948099535.1 Jatropha multifida | reverse complement strand
AATGTATCAAGTGTTAGAATCTTGTAATTATTGGGGTAGATTGTGCATATATTAAAAGGATATTAGGAGATTATTACGAGATATTATGAGATAATCTTGTAATTATTGGGGTAGATTGTGCATATATTAGAAGGATACTAGAAGATTTTTAGGAGATATTAAGAGATTATTTTCCTTTTTTTGAACTATTTTCTGTGTATTATATATACCTTAAACCGTATATGAAAATTTGTTAAGCTAATTGTTTGTTTCAAAACTTCTTCTTCTCTCTTTCACATTAGTTTTTGTAATGAGAAATTAATTAATTTTCAGGATTACATGGCTTTATATTTATCTAAAATTTATGCTTCACTTACTTTGGCTCTATAGCTTGGTTCTGTTTGTGTCCCACAATTACAGAAAGTTAAACAAATCAATGGAGCTCTGTGAACACCTAACAGAATTTCAAAACAGTGCCACTCATGTTAGAACTATTATGGAGTTTATCAAATGTTGCATTTAAAAACCCTTGTAGTAACTTTATACTTTACAAGAAGAGAACATAAAGGTTTGGAATTTGCTTATTTAATTTGTCTTTGCTGTAAAGGTTTGTAACGTTACATTGATCTACATTTTGCTATATTTAATTGACTGCCGAATATTTTGCAGGTGATTAATATGATTTAAATTGTGATTCATGGGGTAAATTGACTAATATGCAAGCAACTCCGTCTCGATCTTTCTATTCTCAAATATGGCCCCTCGACTTCGCTCAACCTCAAAAAGAGCGCCTCGCAGGTTTATTTTTATTGTACTCCTAATACTTGTACCAATTTGTGTGATTGGAATTTTCACACATGCTCAAAAAATCTCCTACTTTTTCCGCCCACTTTGGGACAAACCCCCTCCTCCCTTCAAGCGCCTGCCTCACTATTATGCAGAGAATGTTTCAATGGAACATCTTTGTAACCTTCATGGTTGGTCCCTACGTGCTGAGCCCCGCCGTGTTTTTGATGGCATCATCTTCAGCAATGAGGTAGACCTTCTTGAGATCAGATGGCGTGAACTTCATCCCTACATTACTAAATTTGTAATTCTCGAGTCCAACACCACTTTCACAGGCATTCCTAAACCCCTGTCCTTTGCCTCGAACCCAGACCGGTATGCATTTGCTGAGGACAAGGTTGTCCATGGCGTATTTTCAGGCCGCAATGTGCCCCATGGGTCATATGAAGACCCTTTTGTGCAGGAGTCAGAGCAACGGGCAGCTATGAATGGTTTGCTGCTCCGTGCAGGGATTTCAAACGGTGACTTGCTTATTATGTCAGACACAGATGAGATTCCAAGCCCACATACAGTGAAACTACTACAGTGGTGCGATGGAATACCTCCTGTGATGCATCTAGAGCTGAGGCACTACATGTACTCATTTGAGTTCCCTGTAGATTACAGTAGTTGGCGTGCCACAATCCACATTTATGGTCCTTGGACCAGATACAGGCATTCACGCCAAACTGACATTATATTTTCTGATGCTGGATGGCATTGTAGCTTTTGCTTTCGACGACTTCAGGAAATTGTGTTTAAGATGACTGCTTATAGCCATGCAGACAGAGTTAAAAGAAATGATTTTCTAGACTACTCTAGGATTCAGAAACTCATTTGCAGTGGGGATGATCTCTTTGATATGCTTCCAGAAGAGTACACATTTCAGGAGTTGATTAAGAAGATGGGTTCAATACCCCGATCAGGTTCTGCTGTTCATCTTCCTTCATATTTGATAGAGAATGCAGATAAGTTTAGGTTTCTTCTTCCTGGGGGCTGTTTAAGATCGCCAGAATGAAGATTTTCTGGTAAGCCCCAAATAATGAGCAGCAAAATATTTAGTACAAGTGCAGTGTTCAAATTTTCTTGTTTTCCTCCATTTTGGTATTTAAAATAGAATTTGACAAGGGAAGTAGTCAAGGTTGTATCACCTCTTCATTGTGTGTTGTAATTATTACTCGGGCTTTTGAATGCCAGGCTAGTAGATAAATATTTTTTTACCCCATTCTTTCACCCTAGTTACAAACAAGGAAGGCAACAACAAGTCTTCAAGAATTGTTCTGGTGTTAGGATTTGAAAAATAATAAATTATTCATTAGTGGTTGCACCACCGTCAGCTTAAATTTTATTTCTGAAATTGCATATTCGACGAGGTTTAATTTCTCCTTTTTATCCTCAGTTGAAGACACAATCAATGTCTGCCAAATCTACCAAGAGACAATAATGGGCCTACTAAGCCCACCTAGGTAGTTTTACCAGCAAAGCAAGAAAAGAATTGTCAAGGGGAGTGAGAATGAAGTTACGTGACACGTTTTTTAAGACATTTGAACAAGGGAGTGCACCTTTTTCTTTCTTTCTTCATTTACTTTGGATTTTAGGAATAGGAGACTACTTTTTGATACTCGGCATTGGTCTCTTGATCATTTATAAAAGCAAATTCGATTTGTTGTATGTGATAACTGAACCAGAGATGAAAAATCAAAAAGTTTTACTTTCAAGTGATCGAATTTTTATAAATTCTTATTGAATCTATCAAAAATAAATCGATTTGATTTGATTTTAGATTAGAAATCAAAATATTGCTCATCTCTAGATTCAGGCCAAATCCTACATAAGAATGAATGGAATAGAAAAAGAAAAATAATTAAGAGATGCTACAGAGACACGATCAATTTGCCACATATGCAAAATCACCACCAGAAGCCTCTTCCTTGCTTTGCAAGAAGCAATAAAAGCCAAATCAAAGTCCTGAAAGTGCTTTTTCCACCATCCAAAGTTGTTTTTAGGGCATACTATTATTATGGTCCCACAAAAAATATATATATTTTAAAAATAAAAATGAAACCCAGAGTACATACAAACAACAGAAGTGCTTGCTTGGCAACTTACTAATTTGTTTCCATTCAAGAAATCATCTCTCTACTTCTCTTTCTCATTTTGATTTTATGGTACCTATACTTCAGCAGTTACCATCACACCCTAAAATTGACTATAAGATAAAAAGACAAATAAAAATAATAAAAAATTAAATACATTTTAATTAAATTTATAAAAAATGCAAGCTATAATATTATTAAGACTTTTAAGAAATTAATAAAGATAATTATGTAAGAAATTGAGGTTTGACCAGAGAAAAGAACCTCTGAAGAACAAAATTGCAAAATAATAATAAAAAAAAGAAGTAATTGGTAAAAGTTGACGAATTAGTGGCAAAGGGGAGACACGAGTTCAAAAGAAACTCCAATGAAAGTGACATTTGTCAGTGAGGAAGACTTTCTTGTAATTTTTTTTATGTTGTCTTCTTCCTTCTTATTTTACCCACTCGAAGGAATTTTTTCTAATGGGTGCAAAAAGTGTTGCACATTTCATTTTTATGAAAAAGTCAATGAGGCTCATGTGCTGTTTTGTGCAAACCACCGGTATCCAATTTAATTCAGTTCGAGAAAAAAAGCTGTCAATGAAATGTTTTGTGCACATTTCATTTTTTTTGTTCATTCAAGAAAAAAAAGCTGTGAATTCATCTTCGATGTTATCATTTAAAAAAAATATTATAATTAAAATTTATTAAATATTAACCTTATTTATTAAATTAAATTTGAATATTACAATTTATAAAATTAGTTATTGATAAATAAATTAAATAAATATTAAAAATTAATTTTAATGAAAAAAATTGGATCTATTATCGTGTTATATACGCTACCATTAGACTATTTCTTGGTGTGCATAAAATAATCTTGAATGAAATTTGTAAACTAATGAATTTTGCCTAATCACCCAAAAAAACGCTAACTTGACAATTTTAATGATTTTGGTCAATTCTTTTAATAATTATACTTTATAAATTTACAGTTAACAAGTAACGTGTCATGAAAAGGGTTCAACAAACGACCACATCAGTATAATACTAATAGTTGATGGATGGAAGCTACAATTATTAAGAAAATTGTTAGAATGACCAAAGTTTAGATTTTTTTTTAGTCATTAGACCTTTAATCAACTTCACAAACATTATCTAGAACTTTGATAATTAAAAGAAATAAAATGTTATAAAGTAAATTTTAAATTTTTTATTATTGATTATTTATAACAATAATACCATTTTTTGTCATTTTGTAAATTTTTTTGTAAAAATAAAGAATATAATGTATTTATAATAATAAAATTAATTACTTATTAAAGCATAATATAGATTTTTATTTTTTTATTTTTTCAAAGAAATATTTTATAGAAAAAATTATTTATAAATATTATAATTTTAATTATGAAAATATCTTTTTTCTTTAAATGGAAAGCAGTTTGAAAATATAATACTTTGAATTGTTTTCCAAATTTCAATTAAATTTTAAAAAATTGGAAAACTGACTGATTTAAACACAAAACTCTATTTTTCAATTTTTTTGAAAAATTTTCTAGAAAACTATTTCAATTTTCTACAAATGAACACATTCTTAATTTTGTCTGTCAGTATTATCATTTTTGAATAAAAAAATATATTTCTTATCTCTATAGAAATATATGATATATTCAAGTTATTTATCAGTGGATAAAAGTTAAAGAGAGTACTATTTTATATTCTACAAGTTAATAAATATCACACTAAAAAAATCATAGTAAATCATAGCATATTACAATTTTTATTTTAATAATTAATTTTTTGAATAATATTTTATTTTATTTTACCGAAAAAAACCATTTAGGAATAATTCTATTTGGACAGATGGAGTAAATAGTCGGTACAAACGGTAAATCATATTCATAAATATTTAAGTTTTGTTTATAAAAAAGGAAGAAAAATAGAAATTTGTCAGAAAATATTCCTAATCTGAATGCCGCCAGCTGAAGTTTAAAGAAAAAAGGGCCAAAAAAGAAAAGAAAAGAAAAAGAAGCATGTGATCACAGATCATAAATGCGTATCAGATGTACCACACCGTAATTAAAAGTGGAGCGACCGCATGTGACCACAACTCTTTCTCTCACTTTTTCTAGATAAATACAAACCCATCTGATTAGAACCGTTTAAATTGTCTTGCGTCACACCGAATTGACGTGCAAACGATTACATACCATTTCTGAATTTATCGCGATAAGATAGTTTCAGCATACGATAAATTTTGAAACTATAGCCAAAGACTCTTTCCTTCTTTCTTTCATATCTCTCTACTTTATCCATTTAATAAACGTCCCTCACACGCCTATAAATGATAAATAATAATATAAAATTAAAAATAGCAATATTTAATTATTTTTCAGTCTCCAAAACCCATCTCTACTCGCTACCGTATACATGAATTTGTACTCCCGATGTAAGTTGTCTTCTCTCACTCACCTTGTCCAAAACGATGTTTGTTTAGTAGTCATTGACTCGAGAGGAAGAAGTTTGATTGCCAGAATCCCACTCAAAGTGAATCGGAAAAATTGAATTTTGAATTTTGATGTTTGATTGATTGATACCTTTAAAGGGAAATTAAAATTTCGGTCCTATTTCTATCTTTTTATCTCTATTGTCGGTGTTAAATTTTTATAAAAATTAATAATTTTTAAATATTTATTAAATTAATATTTAATAATTTTTAAATTAATACTAATTTTTAAACTATCACCCAAATATAGTAATAACAGTTCTTTCATTATTTTTATGCAACGTAAAACTCAAATTAGGATTTAATTTTTTTTCAAGATAGGAAATATGGTTTTTTTTTAATTTTTTAGCTTGAAAATAGATAAGATTTTTCTTTCCTTTTAACGTGGTATGAAATCCAATTATACAAAAAGGTTGGAAAAACATTGTAAAGCTCAAATACAGCTAAGTCGTCATTACATAAGGCAAATATATAAACACTGCTAAGGGAGTCAAAAATAATTTTCGGTCCGTCATTTATTTAATTTAATTTTTAACAGATCAATCAGATTAAAAAATTTAAAATTTTTTATTTAAGATATACTTTTAATTTTTTTTATCAACTAAGCTCTGTTTATCAAATTTTTTTTAAATTGATTGACCCACTTCAAGAGCTGTGGCGTTACCCTTGATAAACAGAATAAAATTTATTAGTGCACTCGAGTCACTTGACTCTATTGTCTACTGTAGATCGACCATTGAATTTAATTGCAATTTCAAAATTTAAGTTTTCTTATTTAAAAAAAATAATATTATAGTTTTTTTTTTTTTTTAAATTCTCCGTTGGTTGCATTCTGGCTTAGTATTTTATGCAAATTTAGAACGAAAGAGTAAATAAATAAAAATAAAAGGACACGTTTCCTTTCCAAAAAAAAATAATAAAGAAAGAAAGAAAGAAAAGGACATGTTCAAATTCATGTTGTTTTAGTTGTTGTCCAACCTTATCCTTAGCGCGTGTGGGACGAAAGCCCAAAAGCTTTTCTTCTGGTTGATTGCCGATGCAATGACCTTCGCTTTTGGCTGGTTCACCTACGCCCAAATAATTGTGCTATCTTTGGATAATAATTCATTTCCTGTCTTCGCATATTATAACTGATGATTTTCATTTTTAAAATAACTTAATTTACGTTTGGAAATTGCCTTTAGACAATCATCGTAATATTATTTGCATTTGCATTCTAATTAAAGTAAATAATCAACTTTGCAATTAATTTTAAAAAAATATTTTTTAATCCCAACCTTCAAATTAGCTGGAAATTTAGTATAATTAATAAGAATTAAAGCCGGCTTTCGTTTCAATTTAGTTCTATGTTATTAGAGTATCTTAAAATAATATTCTTTGATCATGTGAATATAAAAAGCGAATGTATCTATAAAATTATTTGGAAAATAAAATTCCAGATTATTTAGTTCTATGTTGTAATTTTTTTTCAATTCGTGAAGACGAGAGTCTGAGTTGGAATTTCGGTACAAAAGAAGCAAATATGTTTACATCTGTACCTGAGGATTTAGTTTCTTGGCAGTTACGGATCAACCAAAGAAAGATTTATTTCCAATTATTTCTGATAGGAAATTCTTTGTAAGTAACAATTCTTATGGTTGGCAACTGAAGAGTTTCCATTTTTGGTCATGTCTGAGTTTAAGAAGCAATTTCATTGTGGGTCAACAATGTAATTTGCAACAACTAATAGTCTCCATGATAGCCGATTCAGATTCAAAGTCAGAGGCAACCTTTTTCTTTTATAAAAAAAAATAATAACAATAATTTACCAAGTAAATGCGGAAAATTTTTGTTCAGAAGAAATGCAACTATAGCACATGTTGGGCTCCATAGTCTTTTAATAAATCCAATTTAATTATTTTCAAATTTCTTCATTTTATTAAAGAAATGGTTTTCATTTCTTTATGCATAACCGTTTATATAATATAATAAGATTATCATAATAATAATTTAAACACTGTGAAAATAATTAAATTTGAAAATAAAATTTCAAGATATCAGCGACGGTAATCTCAATATACACACAAAAATAACTCTTATTTATATAAAAAATATATAAGTTTGAAGATTATTAAAAAAAAATAGAAAGAAAGCTTATGTGTGACCACCAATGATAACTCATTGGCGGCTGTTATTTATTTATTATCCTTTTAAATTTAATTAACTGCCGGCAACTGTTACTTTTTACCGGGCTAATAATCAATTGATTCAATTGGGTCTAAGCCGATTTCAAATTGAATTGATTAAATCAAATTTCAGACATATGAAATCAAATTAAATTGAAATTTTAAGATGAATTGATTAAATCGAATTGAATTGAAAATCAATTTAAAAATAATCCACTCTAGTTGAACCATGATTACTAATGATACAAAAAATTATATTGAGTGACTTTATGCAGTTTCATCAGTTTTAATTGAATGATATCGAGCCAACCGCTAAGAACCGAACTTTAAATATAGCATCAATTGAACCAAACTGGCCGCATTGCATAGTCGAATTGTCAAACTGAAATCACTTTGGTTAGGTTTGACTTTTTGCTCATTCCTACTTGCGATCCCTGATTCCACCACTGCTTTTGTACATTATATTTATTGCTTTTTTTAGAAATTGTTTCATCTATAATTATTTGTTATTTTAAAAAATTAAGGAGTATTTAATAATTTATTTTCATTTCATTATTTTAAGTAAACAAAAAAAAAACCCATATTTAAATTGAGATAAAAAGTAATTTAATTGAATTACAAATAATTGAATTATTTTTTTTAATCACAGTGCAAACTTCTTAAATTACGTGTGAACATATAAAAGGTAAAACCGTAAATAAGTTAAATTGCTCGTTAGCTATTCAAGATTAAATACGAACACAGCTCGTTTTTCATTAGCTATTCAAGATTAAACACGAACAAAACTTATTTGATAAGCTTAATTTGTCCGACTGGACTTTAAATTGAACTTTTGAAGTGACATTTTGTTTTAATTAAACTCTTCTAGGAGACTGTACATTTGTAAGTGGATTTTCTATAAAAAAAAATTCAATTAAAGTTAAAAATTTATATAGAAGGATTTTACACAGCTATGATTAGCCTGTCAAATACCAATTATGTTTGTTTTGCACTGAAAATAAACACTGTAATTAAACTTAGAAAAGCCCGCAAATCCAGCCGGAAATAAATCCAATATCCAGCGAATTAATAACGGCTATAAGTGCAGTGTCTTATCACTTCACATAAGCAGTGCAACTAATCATCATCATAAGTAGCTCTGCTTATCAATGTGTTGGCACTTATCATACCAATCTATGTTATATCGTCTCGCTCACGGTATTTAATTTGTCTGATACCCCTCTCTCTCCTCCCTTCCCAATCCCTAGCCTTTTTCTCTGTATAAATACTCACCAGAAGTGCTAAGGAGAGAGAAAGTAGAAGAAGAAGTAGAGAGAGACAGAGAACGAGGAGAAAGAAGAAATAGAGAAAGCGCACTAAAAACGACATCTCGTTTCTCTTGCTTTCTCAAAAAATTCTCCGATCTGTGCATAGGTACCGTATCATTCTCTTCTCATTCTATTATATGTTTATCTGTGATTTTGTCTGGTTTTGGTTCATGACTATTTTGTCGTTGTTGAAAATTTTTTAATTCATTTTTTTTAATGTGTAATTCTTGTTTTTGTTTGGTTGATGATGTGTTTTTATGGGTGAGATTTTAGAGGTTTTTGGTTGGTTTTTGAAGTGTTGATCTGTAAGAGTTTTTAGATCTCTGAGTTGGTTGTCCTTTGAATTTTGGTGCAGATATAGGAAAAACGAAGGATAATAAATAATGTCCTCGCTTAGCAGAGAGCTTGTGTTTCTCATACTTCAATTTCTCGATGAAGAGAAATTCAAGGAGACTGTTCACAAGTAAGCTTTTAATTCTAATGATATACACACACACACACACACACACATTTGTTGCCGTTGTATTTTGTTGGAATTTAGTAAAAATTTGGTATGTGTTAAGCTAAGGGTTTTTGTATTGATTTAATTGTGGTTGGGGAGGTTGGAGCAAGAGTCAGGTTTTTTCTTCAATATGAGGTATTTTGAGGATATGGTGACAAATGGAGAATGGGATGAGGTGGAGAAGTACCTGTCAGGATTCACAAAGGTTGATGATAACAGATATTCAATGAAGATTTTCTTCGAGATTCGAAAGCAGAAGTACCTTGAAGCTTTGGACAAGTGGGTGCATTTATTTGAAGTTAAATTAATTCGAATTGAATTTTGTGTATATACAAATTTCCCTTTTAACTTAAGAAATGAACAAAAAATTTTAGGCGGGATCGTGCAAAAGCAGTGGATATTTTAGTGAAGGACTTGAAAGTGTTCGCGACATTCAATGTAGAGCTTTTTAAAGAAATTACACAACTGCTGACATTGGATAACTTTAGGTACACATTATTTTTTTAGTTGTTCTTGCTCTGTTTTAATTGATGATATTCAAATTATGCATATAGCATATATGGTACTTATGTTGTGTCACTAGGAATTTATGGCTTTACTTTAATTGCAGAGATAATGAACAACTATCAAAATATGGAGATGCTAAGTCCGCTAGAAGTATAATGCTTGCTGAACTGAAAAAATTAATAGAGGCTAACCCTCTCTTTCGAGATAAGCTTCAGTTTCCAACATTGAAGAACTCAAGATTGCGAACACTCATTAATCAGAGGTCCATTAGAAACTCGTCTATCCTGAGTGCTCATTATATGTTGTTCTAATTATATGTTGTACTCACATAGTCTCCACTGAAGTGCAGTTTAAATTGGCAGCATCAGCTTTGTAAGAATCCAAGGCCTAATCCTGATATAAAGACCCTATTTGTGGATCACAGTTGTGGACAACCAAATGGGGCACGGGCACCATCCCCGGTAACTAATCCGTTAATGGGTGCTGTGCCTAAGGCAGGGGGTTTCCCACCATTGAGCGCTCATGGCGTAAGTGAGAGAATTGCAAAGGGGCTATTTTCTTTTCTGGGCAATTATACCATTTTGAAATCTGAAGGCAACTTTTGCTCTCCTTTTACAGCCATTTCAAGCCACACCTGCTACTGCTCTTCCAACATCTCTAGCTGGATGGATGGCAAATCCATCTGCTGTTCCTCACCCATCAGCTTCTGCTGGTCCAATTGGTTTGTCTGCTCCTAATAATGCAGGTGTGTAACACGCAAGTCCTTTTGAACTGGCTTCTTTTGAGCTATCTCGTGAGTTGAGGGTGAACAAGATGTGGAGATCTGTCTAATAAGGTTAGAAATCCAATGAAAGATTTCTTGGCTAACAAGCCTTAGCACTATGTTGCACAGAATTGGAATCGTGGAAGCATGGAAACACGGAAACGGACAAGGGGATACGATATTTTTGAAAGTATAGGAAATGAAAACATGGGGGAAACACGTAAATATAAAAAATATAGGGTTATATTTATAAATATAAAAAAGAAATTATTATAAACCATTAAATTTATTCAATAACAAGTCAAGTGCAATCAACATTTTATCATATCCAAAAGAATTACAAGTTCCATACTCATAAAAAATACATGTAGTTATTTATGTATCTGTTTTAATTAGAGAAATAAGTTTTTGAGAGTTTTCAATTTATGGAAACTTATTTACTAGAGGAGAAATGTGTTTCCAAATTATTCAATTTACGGAAACAGCGCCGAAATGTTTTTGAGGAGTTCCCTAGCTTTTTCGTGTAGGAAACATTTCCAAAACGCGAAACAACAGCTAAAGAAATTTCCCCTGCAACATAGTTAGCAGGTTTTATTGATCTTTGCTATCATATCCACCAAAACGGCGAGAAAAGGAAAAGGAAAAAAAAAGACGGTTCATTCATCAAAAAGAGGAAATTGACTTATAAACACCTTATCAGCTTGGTATGGCAACTTTCATGGTCTTTGTATGCCCGGCAATTTGTAATTTGTTTAGTTTCAGAAGGAGAGAATGTGCCGTTGACTTCCTATTAGGGTTTAATGAATTTTGAGAAGCTTGAATTGTTTTAGTAGGACTTTGCTTTAATGGGCATCATTTAATATGGGAGCAGAGATTTATGCTTTTATCCCTCCTCCTCTCTCTCTTGTACCTTTCATTCTTTTTGGATTTTGTTGATCTCTGAATATTTTCAAGTGCTAATAATTTTATTTTCTCCCTTTCACAAATTTCTTGTTGCAGCAGCAATCATAAAGCGTCCTCGGACTCCTCCTACGAATAACCCAGCTATGGATTATCAAACAGCGGATTCTGAACATGTGTTGAAGAGATCAAGACCATTCGGAATATCAGATGAGGTATACCCTCTCTTTCCATAATTTCCCCTTGTAATTTTGCTGTTAAATCATATGAAAAACTGATTATTAATACGGAACTTTCGAAAATATCTTTAGAGCTTGTTTGGCATTAATTAATTCTTTTATAAATCCATACCTGAAGTATTTGGCGTGTGAAAGTTTTCAACTCAGAATCTTTAATTCTATGGAGTTAGTTATACTTGAGCCAAGTTCTACCAAGACCGTTGTCTAACTAGCAAAGCTAAAATATGACATTACGAGACTCAGTGAAATTTGCAAATGAAGTCTATATAATACATGAGATACCAAACATGATGATTCAGTTATATATTAATTAGTGCAATTCATTTGCTAATAACATAATTCCTTCTATATTTGTTCCACATAATGTTCGCATAATTTGAGATGTCGTAATTGGTGTATTTTGGCATGGATTGAGGATTTAGGCATGATTTGGATTTGCTTGTTTGAATGTTGTATGTTTGGAAGTGGCATGAGACATCTGACTTGATGGAGGAGGGAAGCATATCATCCAATTTTGGTTTGAAAGAGAAAAAAAAGGAGAGAAGGAGAGAGAAAAAGGGGGGGGGGGGAGCCTAATGTCTGTATTTCTTATGATTGAGGTGTTATGTTGTATGTAATCATGTACACATGCTGACATCCTAATGAAAGGATTAAATTTCCGTTTTAGAGACTTGGTTTCTTATATTTAATTTCAAATGTCAAGTTCTAATTTGCTTCATTCCTTTCGTATTTGTTGTCCTGTCAGGTCAGTAATCTGCCGGTAAATATTCTGCCTGTTGCATACACTGGCCAGAGCCATGGACAGAGTTCCTACTCTTCTGATGACTTGCCCAAGACTCCTGTTATGTCTTTGAATCAAGGTTCAGCTGTCAAGAGCATGGATTTCCACCCAGTGCAACAATTTCTACTTCTCGGTGAGCCCCTTTGGCCTTGAAGGACAGAAATAGAATTCTGTTTCCATTTTTATTTTCATGCATGCAAATAAAGTTTTGGATGCTTGATTTTGCCTGCTTTTATTATTTCAGTTGGAACAAACATGGGAGATGTCATGGTATGGGAGTTGGGTAGCAGGGAAAGGCTTGCTGTAAAGAATTTTAAAGTTTGGGAACTCGGTGCACGCTCAGTGGGTCTGCAGGTGTGGGTTTCATGCTTAGAAAATTTATGAAACATGAAGTAATTATTTGTGGTTCCTTAAGGTTTTCATTGGCTAAATTTAAAATTATGATATTTGTGCAGGCATCTCTCACCAATGATTATACAGCATCAGTTAACCGTGTAATATGGAGTCCTGATGGATCTCTTTTTGGTACTATTCAAATGCTATCAACAGCTAAGAATCTGCTACCCTAAATAAAATTCTAAATACAAAAAGTGAGCTTGTCGCTTTATCTTCCCTGTTTCAGGTGTTGCATACTCCAAGCACATTGTGCATCTATATTCCTACCATGGTGGTGATGACGTGAAGAACTATCGCGAGGTTTGTGTTGCTAGACAGTGTTGTTGAAGTTCCCCATAATTCCATTACTAGTTAATATGATCTATATTTGATATATGGATATTACCTATGAAAGATGTGGTATTATTTTATTTGAATGTCTTTGAATAATCACAAGTATTTTGTAAATTATTTTCTTTAGATTGAAGCTCACATTGGGAGTGTTAATGATCTTGCTTTCTCTTATCCGAATGAGCGGCTAAGTGTTGTTACATGTGGAGATGACAGGGTCATTAAGGTTTGTTTAGTTGTGTTTCTAACTAATTTGACGGGATTGTGAAAGCACTATGGTGCACATAAGAATTTTCACTTTGACAGGTTTGGGATCCAGTTACCGGAAATCCAAAATTTACTTTTGAGGGTCATGATGCACCTGTATATTCTGTTTGTCCACATCATAAAGAAAGTATTCAGGTAATTGATTATTTTGATGTTAATTAAATGCGTTTTTTACCCTCAGCTTCTATGCGTGATGAAATGAGAAATGCAATGATGATTACTTTTGAAAAATAACGACGGGTTACCTATTTTACAGGAATTAGGTTTTCCTTTAGTTATTTATTTATTTTTAAATCCTAAAGTAGCTGGGATTTGATGCATTAAACTAATAAAATTGATTTGTTGAATATGATCAACAATTTGAGAAGATACTGGATGGAAAAAAGAAATTTTTTTTGGGGAAAAAAAATGTTTTTTTGTGTGGAAAAATGATAGAAGTAGTTCATAAAAGCTTTGAAACAGCTATGTGACATCACCGAACTTTTCTTTTTCAACATCTGAAACAGTGGTTTTCTTTTATTTTATTTGGGAAAAGTTGTTTCAACTTCAACAAATAGACTCTAATTTTGCTTTGTAAATTGGGGATTGTCAAGTTTATTCTTCTTTTTGTTCTATTTTCTTTTCCTTCCTTCTGTCTCTCTCTCTCCCCTTTTATGCTATCATATATTATTCTGCAGCTTTTTTTATAAACCAATGATGTGTTACACAAAGGTCTCCTTAATGTCATGATATGAAATTGAGATCTTAGCATGCAATTTGTTGTATCATAGGGAGTTCCTGATCTATTGGGTTTCCAGGACCTGCCTCCTTTTCGAATTTTTTACCAGATTGTCCTCTCTAGAGAAATACATGATGTACCCTCTTTATTTAATTATCTGTTGTGTCGTTCTTCGGATTTTCTGGTAACCACAATGTTTGACAAGTTCCTTATTCACCCATTTACTTTTTTCCTTCAACCTTTTCTTAGTTTATCTTTTCAACGGCTACTGATGGAAAGATAAAGGCATGGTTGTATGATCATGGGGGTTCTAGAGTTGACTATGATGCACCAGGCCACTCATCTACCACAATGGCATACAGTGCCGATGGAACAAGGTTCATATATTTGACATTCTTTCTAACGTTCTGATATAATCATTTTTTAGTGTCTTTACCTGATAGTTGTCACATGACTGAACATAATGAAGATTATTCTCCTGTGGGACAAACAAAGAAGGAGAATCACACTTGGTGGAGTGGAATGAAAGCGAAGGAACTGTTAAGCGTGCTTATATTGGTCTTGGGAAGCGATCTGTGGGGATTGTGCAATTTGATACTACTAAGAACCGCTTCTTGGCTGCTGGTGATGAGTTCATGGTCAAATTCTGGGATATGGACAATGTCAGCCTGTTAACAAGCATTGATGCAGATGGTGGACTACCGGTAAGTAAGTAATTTATCGCTCTATCTGATTCTGCCTTCTAATTGGTTAATTACTCGGTTCTCTTAAATCTGCAGGCTTCTCCTTGTGTTAGATTCAACAAGGAGGGAGCATTATTAGCTGTCTCAACAAATGACAATAGCATTAAAATTCTAGCTAATTCAGATGGTATTAGACTGCTACGGACAGTTGAGAATCGTGATAGAGCTGCTTCTGCAGCTATTGTGAAGGTAAAGGTTTGCAGCTTCTTTAATTCTTCTAAAGTTGATTCTGCTGTTACAAGTTAAAATTTCCTCAACAAGAAAATATGTTACTTAACATGTGGTTTACATGTAGGCCCCTTCAATTGGCAATTTCCCTTCTGCCAATGCTACTGTTGGAACCAGCATTGGGGATAGAGTTGCTCCTGTGCCACCCATGGTTGGAATAGTGAGTGTTGATATGAGTGTTGAATGCACTGTATTGACATTGTATGTCTCTTTACATTATTGGTTTAATCCATTTTTGTTTTGAGTTTCAGCAGAACAGTGATAGTCGGAGTTTGGTAGATGTGAAACCTAGAATTGGAGATGAACCAGCCGAAAACTCTAGAATCTGGAAAGTTACTGAAATAAATGAGCCATCACAGTGTCGATCTCTGAGGCTTCCTGATAATATGACAGCCATGAGGGTATGATCCTTTCTCTTCAATTTAATCTGAATGAAGTCAACATCTAGTGACATTCAAGATTAGCATTGAGTGTTGTTGCTGATCCAGCTGGCATACTATACTTGAAATATTCCACTACATATATTGACAGTTCTCTATGCTTTGGCTACTCAATCCATAAATAAATTTGATGTCACATTTGTTGTTCTGATGTGTTCTTTGTTTGGCGGCAATTTTTCTTAGGTTGCTAGATTGATTTATACAAATTCTGGACTTGCTATATTAGCACTAGCATCAAATGCAGTACACAAGCTATGGAAGTGGCAGAGAAATGATCGAAATCCTAACGGGAAGGTAGTATTATGATTGTGAGAGTTTGTTTTGGGTAGTTTGTTCTTTGGTTTTGGGTATTTGATTTTATGCATAGAAAAATGGCTTATTGTGCTTTCAAAAGTTTGCCACTAACTAGTTGTTTCTCTTGTAGGCCACTGCTAATATAGTACCACAGTTGTGGCAACCCGCAAGTGGTATACTGATGACTAATGATATAAGTGAAACAAATCCTGAAGATGCTGTCCCATGCTTTGCACTATCAAAGAATGACTCTTACGTTATGTCTGCTTCTGGAGGAAAAATCTCTCTTTTCAATATGATGACATTTAAGGTACATGGCTTTTGCCCCCTGAAGTCTTGGTTCCAGAATTTCAGTATTTTGGGGCAAAAAAAGATATTCAATGGAAAATATTATTTTTAGATTATTTTTTGACTGGTTTTGTGAATTGATTTATCTTACATGTTCTACTTTCATCCCTCCTTTTTAATTGCAGACAATGACTACTTTCATGCCCCCTCCGCCAGCTGCTACATTTCTGGCTTTTCATCCTCAGGACAATAATATAATTGCTATTGGGATGGAGGACTCCTCTATTCAAATTTATAATGTCCGCGTTGATGAGGTGTTAAACAGTACTATCGAACATGAAGTTTTTATAGAAAGTAAAAAAACAAAAAAAAAATGGTGACTTTATCTGCACTGTCCACTTCTCAGGTCAAAACTAAGTTGAAGGGTCATCAGAAAAGAATTACAGGCCTTGCTTTCTCTCACTCTCTAAATGTGCTTGTTTCTTCTGGGGCCGACTCTCAGGTAATGATTATAAACAATACTGTGAGTCACCGTTAGTAATCAACACACAAAATACCATTAACGAAGTGCACACAAAATACCATTAACGAAGTGGTGCATGCTATTTGAAAAACGTTAAGTGCTGCACATTCAAATTATTCAATTCCTGATTTTGTTCTCCCTACAGTTGTGTGTTTGGAACACAGATGGGTGGGAGAAGCAGGCTAGCAAATTCTTGCAAGTTCCACAAGGACGAAGTTCAGCTTCTCTTGCAGATACACGTGTTCAATTTCATATTGACCAGACGCACCTGCTGGCAGTTCATGAATCACAAATAGCGATATATGAAGCACCAAAATTAGAATGTCTTAAACAGGTTTATGAGAATATAATATTTGAGGAATCTTTAGATTTTCATACCTATGTAGTTGATGCACAATTGCAGAGAGTAAGAGTGCACGTTAATATTTGACAAAATCTTACTGAACTATGTCTATGCCAATAGTGGTTCCCGCGGGAAGTGAGCGGTCCAATCACGCATGCCACATATTCCTGTGACAGCTCGTCGATATATGTTAGCTTTGAAGATGGCAGCGTCGGTGTTCTCACTACGTCAACACTAAGATTGAGATGCAGAATAAATCCAACGGCTTATTTACCTCCCAATCCTAGGTGATTCTTTTATATATAAGTTATGATTTCTCCAACATGTTTCTATTCTACAGATTGGACTGACTCGATATTTTTACAGCTTGAGGGTATACCCTCTTGTCATTGCAGCCCATCCATCTGACCCTAATCAGTTTGCATTAGGTCTAATGGACGGAGGAGTCCATATACTTGAGCCATTGGAGACCGAAGGAAAATGGGGCACCTCACCTCCGGTCGAAAATGGTGCAGGTCATAGCACCACTTCGGGTGCAGCTGGTTCAGAACAAGCTCAAAGGTGACTAGAGGAGGTGCACAAAGGACTTGAGTGTATGTATTTCAATCTGATCCCGCTCCCTGGGCCCACTGCAACGTGATTTTGAAGGGGAAGCTGCGGAAATTAGGTGGCTATAGGTTTAATATACACACTTGAGCTATACCCCAACTCAACCTGACACGGGTTATTGTACAAGTGTCATTGTAACTAGGGAAGTAAGTGCTCTGAAAATAGTATGTCTTAAAAGGTACTTCGTGTCAGGAAGTTTAAGAATAGGTTGGGCTGTTTCATATGCTCATTTTTAGTTTCGAGAATAGTTATCAAATTAATTTTATCATTGCTTCTCTACTTCTTTTGTAGTTCTTAAACCAATGAAGTAATTACAATCGTTCAATTTAAACCACCCATCCCTCATTGGCTTTTGATCGCTACCACAAAACCAAACAAGCTCTTTCACTCTCTCCGGTTTATCATATATTTTACATAGAAATCGCTAAAAACAATTACCGAACTTTGAAAAATTAGAAAAAAAATTCTTTTTTATTATCTGGTACTCTCAATTTACATGCTTTGACTTCAGTATCGGTAGTAAGAGTACTGATTCCCCAGAATTGTTGATAAAATAAGAATCTGTAAAGCATCCGCAATGAGAATGTGTTCCAAGATTCTGACACGAAATCAATTGGAAAATGGTTCATGCTTGAAAAACCAACTACGTTGACCTCACATCTTGAGGGAACAAAAATATTGGTGTTATAATCCTAATTGCAAGGTCAGGTATGAGATTTCAAAAGTAGGGTTTATATAAACTTCAACTCTCCGACCTTAATGACTAGTTGAAGAGTTAAAAAGTATTAGATTTACTTTGAATCCTATATCAAAACTATGAGATTTCAATAAAGGACTTTACATCAACTTGGATTCTCCAATTTCATTGGCTATATATATCATAAACATCTTATTTCATACAAATACAATAGTTATAGAGATTCAAATAAAAAATAGAAATTGTACTTTCGAAAGTGTAAACCACAAAATATATATTATGGAGCCAAGCTGTAAAGGGGAAAGTTCATAGGATAGCTTTGCCACCATCTTCTCTATACATTGACATAGTCAATAGCCAACATTACAGGAGGAAAAAAAGGGAAAAAAAAAAAAAACTTGAACTATACACAAAGCAAAAGGTGTTAAGTCTCATAAAGAACAGATGATTAACTAACTTCGCTTTCGCCCTGGTTTTGTGTGTCTTCTGTTAGCTGAGGACAATTGCTTCGAAGGCACAGGCAACAATGTCCCTCCTCGAATATCATTTGTCTCTGTCATGTTATTCAGTGTTTTCTGGGCTTCGATATAGACTGTAAGATCACGAATCTGCAACCATCAGCATTTAAACTATTATCAGAAACAGTGTGTTCAGTTAGTCACAAGTGGACCAAAATATTCTACATAATTACAACCTGTTCTTCAAGGTCAAGTATCTTCTCATCCATTGAGCATAACAATGAAGTTTCCCTAAAAGAATAACCAAATGAATTTTCATTCATTAAAAGGGAAATATAATAATTTCAAACTATTACGAGGCAAGGTTTAGTGCAAGTCCTGCATCTTACAAATGAAGCACTACTACAAACTAATGCAGGCAAGGTATTTTTCCAGTTTATACCTTGCCCAATAAAAAATGCATACACATTTCTACTTTTATTTAATTAAAATATGGTTCAAAAACCCTCCTCTAAATTTCACTAGCATGGTGTGAATATTTTAAGAACTTTTATGCATCAATGCTTGTGAAAATTCAACTATATTTCAATGCAGCCCATAAAAAGTGTACTATTAACAGCACCATGTTAAAATTATATGATTTGATATCTCTTTGCAGCTACATGTTCTTCACAGGTGATACTTGTAACTCATCACGATGGATAAAGATTCACTGCCCGTGTGCTTTAGGCTCCCAACCACCACACAAGAAAAATCACGAAAGAGGAGATAGATTGAGAAGCTATACATAAATGCAGTAATTAAAAAGATATAATTAACTACACGAGGAAACAATCGCATCTATGAATCCAAGGGAGAGGGAAAAGTCTACCTCTCTTCAACTTCCTTGACTTTTTTACGCCAAATCTCTTGATTCTTGATTAGATCTCGGTTGACCTAAGGATGGAAGGAGAAATGCTGTTAATAAGAAGCCAAATCCAAAAAGAATTAATACTTGAACATTTGCATATCTGAATCAATTATTTACATCTGCAACAGCGTCTTTTTCCTGTTCACACTTTTCCAATTTAATTTGAATATCTTGCATTGTCGAACTCACAGCCTTCTCCACTGCCTCAAAAACAGAACCTTCTCGTTTGCTTTTGGCCTCTGCAATTAGAGCTTCATAATACTGAAAGAAAACATGAAAGAGTTAAAAAAATTCTCTCTAATATGAAAAAAAAGGATAACAGGTGCCAAAATACAAGAATCAGATCAACTATATTAATTCCCAATATAGTACATATATGTCCTTTCGAAATTTATCCTGTCACAGAATCACCTAAAAAAGAATTATGAAACCCAAATAATCGAATAACTTAAGATGCTGCCCAACATATAGATGCCAAAGCAAAAGGTTTGCTCTAGGCCATATATGGTTGATGTCATTACTCATACAACCAGATCACGTGCTCTAGATCCCACTATGACTCAATTTTCATACATTGATACTCCATCTCTATAAGAAGTAGAATAAACAACTGAAAAGCCATGGGGATAAATAACCCAATTATACAAGTAGAGAATAGCGATCAACCAGGGAAGAGGAAAAACAAGGGAGGAAGAGATTGGATCAGGGTGTTGTAAACAGTATACTCACTTGTCTTTGAGCCTCAAGCTGAGTTGCAAGAAGACGATTGTACTCATCTACAATCTGTCATCAAGTAAAACCTAGGATCAAGAAATGTATATGGAAAGATTAAAAGTGAGAATTCAAGTAATAAACATGCCCAAGAGTACAACAAGGATTATAAGCCTGTCATTTTCTAATTCTAATGCATAGTTCATGAAAGTCAATACTATAAAAAATTTTATCCAGCTCCATCCAACCAAGCTATACTAGCAATCAGAACCGCTAATCAAACATAAAGGAGTTCCTCAAACAAATTTCAGAAATAAATTTTAAATATCTGCAAATTCAGAAGCAATGAATAACATACTGTTTCAACTTTGCTGCTAAAGAGAGCCCCACTAATTCCAGAATCGTCACTGCATCCACAAGTGCCACAATCTTCCTCAAATGGCGAACAGCGGGAGTTCATATCTACCAACTTGCCATCAGCTTTTGACTGGTTTAGTCGATGAACATAGTTGTCACCGACATAATCCCAAATTTGTTGTGTACTTAAATCGAGAGAATAACAATGCTGTGTATCTTTCCAATGCCGTATAGCGTGTTGTTCCTTATATCTGAGTTCAGAAAAGGGTTTAATGACTTCTAGATGAAGAAAAATCGTGGTCTATAACTTATCATATTTTTACCTATAATAAACTTTAGCTTGCAGGGATTCAGAATCTTTAACAAAATACTCAATTATGAATTACCTTCCACATCCCACAAAACCACATATTAGACAAACCCACAAGTTCTCCAACGTTCCACAAACAGAACAAGCCGGTATGTCATCCTGCTGCTGACAAAGTCGACAGACCTGACAATCCTCAGTCAGCATAGATGTTTAACACTAATCTCTTAGTTTTATTTATAACCCATGTAGCTCTATCCAGTTAATATAAAAGTAAAAAACATCAAAGAAGATAGAACTCTCTAACTATTAAAATTTCTATATGCATATGGCACTGATTTTCCCTTGTGCAGAAAAGATGAAAGAAGCAACTTGGACAAAAGGGTATTCTTATTCTAGAGGTTGTGATGGTATGCTTTCCAATCATTTTTGTGTCCTATTCCCTTTTTATAAAGAGAAGCTCATACCTAAAAAAAAGGAAAAAATGCAACAGAAATCCACATGTCCTGAGTTCCATTGGTACCTATTCCTGAATTTGTATAATAGAAAGGTAGCAAACACAGAGAGTCATGATCAAATTACGTATAAAATTTCTTTATAATTCATATAGATATTGAAAACTAACACAACAAGTTCCAACAACTTCATACTGCAGTTCAAAAATATTTGTTAGGACTGCTATGAATTAAATGTATTGGAATTTTGGTGAATTCAATTCAATTGTGATTGTCTTCAACAACTTGTGTACTTCATTGTAATTTTCAGGTTAGCTGTATATTAGTTTAGCTGACACGTCACTCATGTGTCATTAAGTGGTGCTGACATGTATTTCTTGCAGTAGTACTAAAGATGATTTGGAAGTGTAAACAGTAACTTCCTGACATTAAATAAAAGACTTGATTTCTTCTCTCTCTCTTCAATGCCTCCTTACTCTCTTACTTTCTCAATTATTCTTTTCCTCTCTTCTCTTACTTTCTCAATTATTCTTTTCCTCTCTTCTCTTATCATTTTCCCAACCTTTCTTTTACTTTCTCAATAACAAACAGATCAGTTAGGGATTCAACTACTGGAATCTCTAACAATATTATGTTAAATTTTGCTAGGTTTACTATGATCAGAACAAGATGACTTCATGTGATTGGCTGACGTGCAGCAAAGTCATCAGGACAGCAGCAACACATTTGCTTAACTCCCTGCTTAAAAAAATTATCTTAATATTGAAAATATTATGGACATAATCAAATTTTCTATAACTAGACTATGAGCCCATAAACCAACAATCTGTTAGGCTACTAAAAACAGATGAGTACCAAAATATGGATGAAACACTTAGCCAACCTCATTCCGAAGTAAAAAACCTACACAATAAACAAATGAAAGGCAAGAAAACTAGTTTCACCTGGCAAGACAAATAGGTCCACTTTGAAGTGCATGAACATTGAAATGAATGGTCACATAGTGTACTGAGTATTCCACTAGTGTCTGCGTCCAATCTCTCTGACAAGAAAACAAAAAATCAGCATATTATAGTGAAAGCCAATGAAATAGCCTTCTTGATTGAAAAGAAAAATACAAAAAGGAAAAAGTAAAAGCCATTGTAACTGAAAAACACTACTTTCCCTAGTAGAAGGCACAAGACCAACCAAGGCATATTGGACAAGTAGGCAACTCAGTGAATCCCTGTGGAGGTGTGCTTGCTATCTCAGCCACTTCAGCGTAGTCGACAGAAAGCACAAATAAAATATGGCATACCTCGGCCTACATAATCATAGAAGGCAAGAATTATCTTCAGCGATCACAAAGAAAAATATAACTATACGAACAATCACTACAAGCAAAGATGACAAACCTCTGCAGGGGAAAACCGTTTCCCATTGAAGTTGCTATAAAATCCATCAGCTGTCGACTGATCATGTAGCTTGATTAAAACACTATACCGATCTTCCATCGCATCATTCCTTAAAAATTATCAAGAGGCACTAACATAAGACTCTGCTCAGTTTCTAATAAATTATCTTTGCATTTTCACCAACTCCAAAATCCTATTTTGCTTTCAATTCACATGTTTATCAGGCAAACATACCGCTGTTTGGATCGGCAAGCATAAAAACAATTTTACCTGATGAAGAGGAGCTCATGGACATTATCGACGTGCGATTCGCAGAACTGGATGAAATCGTCGGCGGAGAGATAATTTGGAACCGCGACGACAAAGAGAGAAGTGGATCGAGAGCTAGGGTTTGGCAATGAGCTCTGCGATGCGTGTCGATACAGGTGGACCACGCCTCTTCTTTCACCGTATTTAGGGTTAGGGATAGCGTTTGATTGGACGGGAGCAGCTGACACGGTAGAGAAGGCGGTCTCCTCGAGAGCGAGAGGATGGTCGGTGTCCACTGAGTGGACTCGGAGGATAAACATTGTAGCTGTTTATTGGGTTGAATCGGTATGGAGACTCCGCTTGAGGCAGAGGAGAATGTGCATATTCGCGGGAAACCGCTGTTTATTGGATTTGGCAAATTATGAAATTTTAATGATTATAAAAGCTCCATAATTAAATTGAATGAAAAATAATAATTTTATTTATCTTTTATCTCAATAATTTATTATTTATTTATTAATCTTAATTTAATGTCAAAAATATTTTTTTTATCTTTCCGTTTGTCCGTTTTACTAGCGTGAAAGGCAAAAGTAATATTACATGTACCGAGACATAATTTATAGATACAATTAGGTCAGCGATTTTGCAAGGAGAAATCACGATGCCTTCCTTAATTAATTAGAGATTTTTTAAAAAAAAAAAAGAGAAAGGAAATGGAGGGAAATTAATTAATAATCATTATTTGCATTTTATTTAATCAATTTATCCATGTTTCGAGTGCTAGTAATTTTTTATAATGATTTTCTTTTGTCCTCTGTATCTATTGATACATCAAACATTCATATTTTGTCCTTTTGATTTATTCTCTCATTGTAATATCTAGTGACTGCTCGGGCGGAAAGAGTCAATGCCGCCTTGGAGGGTGGACTGGTGCATGAGCTGGACCATGGTGATGGTGGCGATGGTGATGAGCTGCAGCTGGAGCTGGACTATGGTGGTGGTGATGAGTCGGAGCTGAAGCTGGACCATGGTGGTGGTGGTGTTGTTGATGAGCTGGAGCTGGAGCTGGAACTGGACTATGCCGGTTGTGGTGGTGGTTACTATGAACTAGAGTTGGTGGAGAGTATACTTGTGGGTCTGAGTGTAGCTTTGATGTATAGACTAGTGTATGATCTGGAGCTGGAGCTGGACCACGGTGATGGTGATGAGCTGGAGTTGGAGCTGGATCATGGTGATGGTGATCATCGACTGGAGTTGAAGCTAAAGTACGGTGGTGGTCGTTGTGATGGTGTAATAGCGACACTGGTTCTATCTCTTCATCGCTAAGCGCAAGGACGCATAATAATGAAAGCTGCACTAAAGTAAGAGTTTTAGCTATAACAAAATCCATATTATTTTTATTCTTCAATGGAAAACTAAAGAAAGGGAGAAGGAAAGATGGTGAAATGAGTACTCAAAATAGAGGATTTTATAGGACTTAAAAACATAATTTTCAAGTTTTTATTAATATCTCAAAAATAGAAGAAAATCTTAATACATTAATGAAAATCTTTAAAAATTATAAAACATGCCATTATTACAAAAAAAAATCACTGCAATTAATATTACTAGAAATAGAAAAATAAATTAAAAATTTTCAAATCCATACAATTCTTACTTTTTCTTATAACTATTATTAATTGATATTATATCATTTATTTATGCGTTCATTTTTTCTCATTTCATATTTATATAATAACGAGTATCTAACATTGTAAAAAAAAAATATCGTGCGTTAAATGTTAGTACTCTTTATAGTTACTCATTTTTTATTTTATTGGGAGTACAACAATAGATTAAAATTATAAATATCAATTTTTTAATTATCTAATTGAATAGTATTTATTATTTTTTATAGTTGTATATATTAATTTATCATTTACTATTTAATGATTTACTTCAAAGGTTTTTAAATGTTTTAGCAACTTAAATTAATATAAAATAATTAACTCTTTATGCAATAAGATAGTTTAATAATTAATATTAGGAAGCTACCGGTGAAATGTCTTTCATAATTTGTTTGATTTATAACGAATCAAACTATAAATTATATTATAAATTATTACCTTTATTCTGCTATAATAAATTAAAAAATAATGAAAAATTTTAATAACATAATAGGATTAGGATGAAATTTAATTATTTAAACGTAAATATTTTACCAAATTTTCATTGTCCAATTACTTGTTCAACTTAAATATTTCCAAGAAAATCATTTTATTTTTTTTATTTTTACCATATTTAAAACATAAGATATATATACAATATAATTTTTTATTTTATGGAATTGAATAATTATATTCTTGCTCTATCTAATATTATTATATAATTTCTAATTTTATCGGATTGAATTTTTATATTCTTGACATATTTAATATATATATTATTTAGTGTAAAATATAATTTCTTACTTTAGATTTAAATAGAAAACTAATATAGCCAATTAAAATTAAATTATCTTTATTTTTTTAATCAATAAATTAAAATTTTAAAAATATTATATCTTTCCCTATTTAATATATACCTTATATAGTTTATAATATAATTTTTTATTTTATTGGATAGAATTTAAATTTAAATAGTAAATTAATATAACCAATCAAAAATAAATTACTATTATTTTTCAACCAATAAAATGAAACGACTTAATAATATTAATAGAGATATTTTTTACAGCCAACCAGGTGGTGGTCTGATTGATTTCCTCACCCATCCGTATTTTTATATTTATTAGTTTTTATCAACTTGCGTTACACATTGATATTCATTGTAATTTACTCATTATTTAATTTGTATTATATCTAGTTTTATATTTTAAATTTTAATTTATATATATAATGTTTATTTTTTGTTCTAATACGGTGTATCATCCATATATTTAAAAGATAATAAAAAGCATAATAGGTTACTATTGAGCTAAAGATAAATATATTTTATATTTATTTTTAAAATATTTTAGTATATAACTAAAATTAGGAATGAAAAAATCAACTCAATCCGATGGGTACGCACTTGACTCCAATACAGTCAAATTCAAAAATATATATAAATTTAAAGTGAATACATTATTATTATTATGTTAACATATTATATAAATAAAATATTAATTAAATTTTCTAAAATACTATTTAATAAAATGTTTTATTTTAGATAATTATAAATAAAATGATTATAAAAATATTAATTTAAAAAAATTATTTTAACAATTATTTTTATGAGATTAATGAAGCCCAAATATACTATAAATATAAATTAGCTATAAATTGATACGGACAAAAACTCTAAGATGTAATTTATAAAATTGGTGGCGGATTGAAATTTCTATCTACACTATATTGGAATCTATTGATTAAAAAGCTTATCAAACATTCAAAATCTAGTTAGCAGTTGATATGACTTGCATAAATCACCTAATGCTCTCTAGGGAAGGAGTATGCACAGTTTGCATACGGAAGGGGTAGGCAATGAGGATTTTTTTTGAAATAGGAGTTAAAATTTTTAAAATAAATATTTAGTAGAATTAGTGGGCTCATAAAACTTCTTTTCTTTTTATTAAGGCCAAAGCAATAAAAAAAACCCTAACTTTGTGACCTGTTGCAGTATCACTTTAAATCCACCTTCGTCCCTTGGGCACCCTGACTCAGCAACTTAGGTATATTATCACCCCAATTAGAAAATCAGTTAGGGTTTTGTATTTTTTTAATATTATAGTGGGTCCCACCTAACCAGCTTGGGTTAATTCAACCCAAGCTCAAAACACATCGTTTTACCCAACCCACCCAAAACATCAAAATCACACTGTTTCGGAGCCCTAACCATCCATATCTTCTCCTTCACCATTGACATCTTCTCCCAGCCCTCTCTTCTCCTTCGTCGTCCATCTCTTCTCCGATCCCTCTCATTTTGCCTCTCTTCTCCCTTCGCCGTCGATCTTTTCTCCGATTACTATCTTCTCCCTTCTCTTCTTCTTCACTTGGCCATTGCGTTTTAAATTTCTTGTGTTTCCTCCATCTAATTTCTCTTGAGTGTGTATGGATTCTGGAAACGAAGGGAGCGATATGTCTGTGAATTCTAGAGCTGATCGATTAGGTGTGAGATGTGGGCATATTCTTCCTGTCCAAATACTCATGTCCTGGAGTAGAAGAAATCCAGGTAGACGGTTTTATTGATGCCCTTATTGGAGAACAAAGGTAAATTAATTCTAAATTTTTTCAACTTTTTTTCTAAATTTGAATAATTAGAAACTTGCATCTGAAATTTTGTTATCCATTTATTGTAGGACGGCGATCCTCAAGACTATCAATTCTTTAGGTGGATAGATAATGAACTCTCACAAAGGGGTGTGGAGATTGTGAACAACTTATTTAGCAAAATTGATGGGTTGAAAGCAACTGTTGAAATGTTGAAGGAGGAGAACTTAAAGCTTGAAACAAAACTGAAGGAGAGTGAAAAGAAATTAGAGTAGAAGAAAGCATCAAAGAAAGAATTGAAGGCCCATTTGTTAATGCTCATTGTTGAAAACAAATCACTGAATCTAGAATTTGAGCAAAAAAAAGAGAAGGATTGGGGCTGGTTGAAGTCATTTTGTTTAGGAATTGGGGTTATGTGCTTAATGTATATTGTTGCGAAGTTGAATATGTAGACAATGTTGGATGTGCTTAGGCCAAAATCTGCTTGTATTTGCAAAGCCTGGTGTTGAATGGAATGGAATGTGAAAGTAGCTATGCTGCTATTTTGTATTGAATTCCTTTTGTGCATCCAATTTAATTTAAACTTTGTTGTAAATGGCTTAAATGATAATAATTGTGTAAGGTTATTTGAATAAAATAGACATTACACATTGAGAAAAATATTGCATTTCATTGATAATATGAAAAAGTGCCAAGATAATACAATGGATGGATACTGCATTATCACAACAAAAAGTGCCTATACTGATAAGTCAATATCCAAAAAAATACGCTATCAACCTCATCTGTGCATTCAGTTAACTAAAAAGACCTATACTGATATAACCAAAAAGACCATTAGTTTCTGAAAATCTAAACTAATCTTGGCTTGAAAATGGTGGAGGCTGACTGAGGTCTACTTTTGCTTATGGTTCTTTAGGACTATCCATTCTGCTATTACTGGTAGTAGCATATCTGCTTATGTCCTCATTTCTCCTCACCTTCATTTTCTTCCTTGTAGCTGCTTTAATGGATTCAGTCCCAGTCACATATCTAACAGCATTGTCTCCTGGCATCTAGTAACACAACAAATGGCACAAATTCAGCAGCACTCATGTGCGTGTTGTTAAAAATGGACAAAATTATAAATTATCAATACCACATATCCTTGCATACACATTTCCACTCTCATTAAAGATTCTCATGCCATATCCTTGTTTAACCTGTGAAACATTTAATATTCTCATGCCACATAAGAAAGACTTTAATGCATTGGGAAATAAAAAATAAAAACATTCAATTGTCAATTTTTTATACCTTTGCTCTTTCTTTTGTTTTCCAGTTGTGGATGGGCCTACTGCTTGTCCTCTTGCAGAGCTGGATTCCAAATTTGACTGCTTTGGTGGTCTCCCAACCTTTCCCTGACATAACACACCCATCAAGATAAGTATACGCATGGAACAATATTGAAAATGAATGAAGAGATAAAATTACATTTTTTTTCCCTTAGAGCAGGTGCTTGGTCAATCTTTGGGCAGCCTCTCTTATTATGGCAATAAGCTAGGCAATGTTGACATCTCATTTGAATCCCCTTTCTGCTACTGCTTGTTTTGGTACTCTTTTTTGGAGATTCATATGGATCCTTAATTCTATTCTTCTTTTGCCTTCCAGGCTTTTTAATGTAGTCAGGGGGCTGAATTTGTGCATTTGGCATTGGTGGTCACATCTCTTCACCACCCAATGGACATAACCCAAACTGGTATGTCTTCTTATAAGTCTTAGCCTTCAAACAGTCATATACATAATCCACTATCTCATGTCTCATGAAATTGATGCAAGATATGGCATGGCAGTAGGGTACCCCAGATAGCTGCTATGCCCTACAAGAGCACTGTTTCTTATCCAACTGAACCACAAAGGCATGTTCACCTACTTGCACTTGGAAGTTGTAATCATCTGATGGTCTAGGAACACAAGTTGATGTATCCAATTTGGCAAGTTCAATCCTTTTTCTAATTCTATGTCCAACCTCATCTCCCCATTTTTCAACAAGCATTCTTTTGAAGTAATTCATTTCCATCAGCCTTATTCTTATGTCTTCCAACATTAGAATGATGTGCTTTGTCCTTGCTTCTCCTATATATCCATTGAAAGTTTCAGTCATGTTGCTTGTCACATCATCAACTGTAGGGAAAGTGGACATGAAAGCTCTATAAAACTTTTGTTTATCTCTTTTTAGAAAGTCTTCTGATGCCTCAGGAGAAAGATTTGTCAGTTCCTTCAGTTTCTTGTTGAAATCAGCCTCATAAGTTGCATAAACTGTTGCCCAAAAAGCTGCTTTGTAACCTTCCCCTTTATGTTTCTTCTTCCAGTTGGAGTGAATGTGTTTGGCATAATTTCTGTGCTCTGCATATGGTAAAATGTCTCTCACAGCATTCTCTAGACCTTGCATTAAGAGAAGCAGCAATTTAGAGGCTGAATGTCATGAAAGCAAACATAAAAAGAAAAATTACCTTTTGTTGAGCATTGATGATTGTTGGTCCAAGTCCAACACCACATTGCAAGTCCTCAATCAACAAACTCAAAAACCAGTGCTAACTATCTTGTTTCTCTCTTTCTACTACAGCCCAAGCAATCAGGTACATTTGATTATTGGCATCCCTAGCCACAACACTTAATAATACTCCACCCACCATAGTTTTCAAAAAACAACCATCTACACAAACACAAGGTCTACATCCTTCTATGTATCCTCTCCTTAAAGATGAAAATCCAATGTATAACCTTTGAAAAACATTAGGACCCCTTTTATGTCCCTCCTCACACTGAATTACAAAAGTACCTTCTTTATCAACCCTTTTCAACTCAGCAATGTAGGATCTAAGTTTTGAGTGATGTGTATCCAATGACCCTATCAGCTTGGCCATTGCCTTCTGTCTTGCTCAATAACAAATATATCTATTAACAATCACTGTATACTTCTCATTCATTTCTCTTATCATCTTATCAACACCATGATTAGGGTCCTTCCTTAACTGATCTAAGAACTCTAACACCATAAATTCTGCATTTGGTTGCTTATTATTCCTCAAGGCCCTAAAACAACTATGTTCTTCCTGGTAAGTTCTTATCACCCAAGACTTATCTTTACATCTAGTGCTACCATAGAGTCTCCAAGGGCATTTTCCATCACATCTGCAGTCAACCTTTTCCTCCTCACTTTTTTTCCAAGTCACATTGAATCCATCGTGAATTGCAAACTTTTTCACAGCTAGCTTTAGCTCCTGCTTACTCTTGAATATCATGCCTACACTAAATTGCAACTTACTGTGGTCCACGCTAGGATCATAAACATTTTTCACCTTCTTTTGTTTCTTTGTGATCTCTAATTCTCCCTCCTCACTGCTATTGGTTGATGAATACTCAGCATCAGATGGCTCATAGTCACTGACAAGTGTTGGTGAAATATCTATAGCAGGTATATCTACATTTATCTTAGCTTGTTGTCTTCCTAATTTCACTGCTTAATCTAGACCTAAAACTGCTCCATTGTCAACAACAATCTCCTTCAACTTAATCTTGTTTTCTCTAGCAAGCAAAAACTCCTCATCATCTAAACATTCGACATCTGCTTCACTGTCTTCACTCTCTTCTTGCTGGACAGGTTTGTTCACTTCAATACCATGATTGTCTTCATCATTAGAATCAGCTCTTGTGTCATCAATGGGCAATTCATTTATACTGCATTGCTCTTCAGTCTCACACAAAGGTCCACCAGATTCAGACATCTCTTTATCATCTGAGTGAATGTAGTTTGCATGATCATATCCTTTATTTTCTTCAATGTGTATGTCAGTTTGAATGTATATCTTCAACATCTAAATGTCATCCCTCTCTCAAGCATTAAACTCACCTCATCATCATCTCTAGCAAACTCCAATGTCAACCATGGTTCATGGGGTTTGTAGTATCCTATTTGCTGCACCTCTCCATAGCCATTGTCTCTGACCTTGTTACAAACTTCATCATATGTCATGGAGCCACTTTGTGTATCCCAATCCTTCAACCTCTTTCCCCCAATGTAGTTTATTCTCCCACTTCTCTTGCTTTTCTCACTCATTTTACCACCAACCCAAACCTGTAATGGAAACTTGTGAATACACAAACACAAACATATACATATATATCAATCACACAACATATTTTGAAGTTTGGAATAAGAGGCAAATGCAAAATAAGACCAACAAAGTAAATTACTCTCATAAGCATGTTAAACTCAAGCATGTTTTCTAAATAAATCTTGATCGCAGATTAAATAATTGTTCAAAAACTTCCAAAGCTTTTTTTTTCCTTAGTAATGGAATGTAGAAATGCCTCTATTACATTGAGTATTGATAAATGATTACTAGTTATCAAACTGCAGGAATTTATTACTTTTACAAAGCAATAATAATATGAATAATCCAATGTTGGATGAGATATGGATTAAAAAGGAGAATCCAAAGCCGTATCTGTGAAGTTCAAAACAAATAGAGAAAGAAACTAGTCTCAACAACATTTGAAAAAAAAAGGAAAAAAAAGGGAAAAGGGGAGCAATGCCAACAATATTCAAAATAATTTTACTTACCAATCTTTCTTCTTCTTCGCCATATGCAATAACAAAAACGAAGAACGTTTCTACTTTGTGTAATGAATCTTTAACACTAAGCCAAAATAGATTGCGATCACAAATGTCGATGAACGAGAAATTTACCTCGCAATGGCCAAGTGAAGAAGAAGAGAAGGGAGAAGATAGCAATCGGAGAAGAGATGGATGGCGAACGAAGAAGAGAGGCGAGAAGAGAGGGCTGGGAGAAGATGTCGATGGTAAAGGGAGAAGAGATGGATGATTAAGGCTTCGAAACGGTGTGGTTTTAATGTTTTGGGTGGGTTGGGTAAAACGGTGTGTTTTGAGCTTGGGACCCATTATAATATTAAAAAAATGCAAAACCCTAAGTGATTCTCTAATTGGGGTGACAATATACCTAAATTACTGAGTCAGGGTGCCCGAGGGACGAAAGTGGATTTAGGGTGATACTGCAAAAAGTTGGGGATTTTTTTGTTGCTTAGGCCTTTTATTAAAACCATGTTGAAACCTTAGTACTCTTTAATTTTATACTTATCTCTTGCTATCTTTAAAAAATATTTTTCCCTTATTTGATTGTAATATGAAAAATTAATAAAAAATATAAAGAGTTTGATTTATAAAACTATAATAATATTTGAAATTAATTACTTATTATGAATGAGAAAAATACATAAAAATAATAGATCTTTGTGATAGTTATCGGTGATTGATGATAACTAATGGTTGGTGATGATAACTAGTGGCAATTGATAGTTGAAGAGTGATTAATAGATTAATAAATGTTTGTTTGTAACGTTATAATAAATTTGCTAATATTTAGAAAAATAGTTTTTTTTTTAAATATAAAAGTTTATTTTCCTTTAATATGGTTTAATTTTCATTTGATTAGAGAAATATTTTTTAGTGACTGATTTTCATAGATACCTGAAAATGTTTTTTAGACAAATTATTTTTTTTGGGAAACAATCAAAACCTATTGTAAAATTGTTTTTTTTTATAGGAAAATTTATTTTGATTAAACCATTGGCGCTTTTAATGTCATACATGTAAATTGTGATTGATTTGCTACCAAAGAAAAGAAGGGTAGTTCTTTCTGGAAAAAAAATAATAATAAAACAAGGGTAATTCTTTAACTCGTGCTGATTGATACTTGACATGTAAGAAATTAATACAAATAAAACGACGGCGTTATTCACACCTTTCTCTTGTAAAGAATTGGGCTTCCAGTGCGTTACGCGCTTTTTCAATCTGCTTGCTCTGCCCGCCCACGCGGAGAGAGAGCGCAAAAAGCACACGAAAGACATTGTCACCTACACATTTCTACCACAGTAACCTTTCTCCTTTGGATTCTCAGATCGAAAATCGCTCTCCTCTTCTTCTCCGATCATCTACTCTTCCATCCCCTCTCCACATCCGACTAATAGATCTCCCATTCCCGCTTCTGTTGATATATCAGTTACAGCATAAAAGGGTACTTTCTTTTTTTTTTTTTTATATATCAAAGACTTCGAGCAAATATTCTAGAAATGGCACCAAGCACCATCCGTAAAGCAATCGGAGCCGTAAAAGATCAAACGAGTATAAGCATAGCTAAAGTTGCAGGCAACATGGCCCCGGACCTTGAAGTTTTGGTTGTTAAAGCCACTAGCCATGATGAAGAACCTGCCGATGATAAGCATTTAAGAGAAATTATAAATCTTATTTCTTATTCCAGAGGTTATGTTAGTGCTTGTGTAGCTACTGTGTCTAAACGCTTAAGTAAAACTCATGATTGGATTGTGGCTATTAAGGCTTTGATGCTTGTTCATAGGCTTCTTATTGATGGACATCTTTCCTTTGAAGAGGAAATTCTGTATGCCTCTAGAAGAGGAATGCGCGTTCTGAATATGTCGGATTTTAGAGATGAAGCACACTCGCATTCATGGGATTATGCTGCCTTCGTTAGATTTTATGCTATGTATCTCGATGAGAAAGTTGAATTTGGGGCGTCTGAAAGAAAATTGAGTGCTAATCAGAGGAAATTTGATGAGGGTGATGATTTTGATTATAGGATGGGTAGGAAATCCAGGTCTTATGGTGATGTGAATGATAATTCTGTTGGGAGGGAACAGAGGAAACAAGCTACACCAATTAGAGAAATGAAGCCAGAGCAGTTTCTTGACAAATTGAACCAGTTATTGAGGATGCTTGATAGAGTTTTGGCTTGCAGGCCAACAGGCATGGCTAAGAATAATAGGTTGGTGCTCACCTCTCTTTATGGAATTGTGAAGGAGAGTTTTGAGTTATATATTGATATATGTGAGGCACTGGGGGTATTGTTGGATAGATTTACTGAGATGGAGTATTCAGATTGTGTTAAGGGTTTTGATATGTATGTTGCTGCAGCGAAGATGATAGACGAGCTTGTTGGGTTTTATGGTTGGTGTAAGGATATTGGGATTGCAAGATCATCTGAGTTCCCTGCTGTCAAGAAAATTACTGATCAGTTACTAGGGACACTTGAGGGATTTTTAAAAGAAATGACTAATAGACCATCTAAGAATCCTGAGATAATTAAGGAGGAAGAGAAGGTTCCAATTAAGCAAGAGCCTGAACCAGATATCAATGAAGTCAAAGCTCTTCCTCCACCTGAAAACTCTACCCCTCCATCTCCTCCTGATCCAGAGCCTAAGCCACAACCGCCAAAGGCGACAGAGGACTTAGTTAATTTGAAAGATGATGCAGTTTCAGCTGATGAACAGGGAAACAAATTGGCTTTGGGGTTGTTCTCTGGACCGGCAGCTGTAAATACTAACGGTGCATGGGAAGCATTCCCATCAAATGGAAAGGCTGAAGTTACTTCAGCATGGCAGACACCAGCTGCTGAGAGTGGGAAAGCAGATTGGGAATTAGCATTGGTGGAATCAGCCAGTAATCTATCAAAGCAGAAAGCTAATTTAGCAGGTGGCATGGATTCACTGCTATTGAATGGAATGTATGATCAAGGGGCAGTCAGACAATATGTGGGCACTACTCAATTGAGGGGTGGAAGTGCAAGTAGTGTAGCATTGCCTGGTCAAGGAAAGAGTGCGACTCCAGTTTTGGCGTTACCTGCCCCTGATGGGACAGTCCAGCCAGTTGGAAACCAGGACCCATTTGCCGCATCTCTTGCAGTTCCACCTCCCTCATATGTGCAGATGGCAGAGATAGAGAAGAAGCAGCAGTTGCTAGTTCAGGAACAGCGGCTATGGCAACAATATGGAAGAGATGGGATGCAAGGCCAAATGGGTTTAGCCAAGAGTAATGGTGCCTCTGGTTACTATGGCCCCAATCCCCAATCAATGGTGATGCCTTATGGGATGCCCCAGGTCAGCGGTATGGGGCAGCCAGGAGGTTACTACTATAGACCTTACTGAAGTTGCTTATCTAAATTATATCCGCTGCTTTCCATGATGCACATTAGAATCATATATGTTTATTTCCCAACCTTTTTCCAAAGATTATCCTTTTAAAATATATGTGAATATTGTTTTCCATTAATGTTTTCCATGTAATCACTTGCATTAAAAGATTTCGGAATCGCATGCTGTAATGTTTGTTTGGCATTTGGCTTTGTATGTTTTTGCCATATATTTTTGTTCACTAATAAAAACCACAAGGTTCTGTGCATATTTCTTGCTCTTCTTAGCCTATATTTTTTATTAAATTATTGTAGGAGGAGGTTTATTGGAACCATAGGACCTAGAAAAGCCTGGTTTTTGTGATTGATGCTTCAATGTTAAATTGGCAAATTACGAGTGAAACTTTCATGGTCAGCTTTTAGGACTAACTAAGAAAAGAAAGTCGGAACATTTCTTATTTGAACAAGTCAACATCACCTGGCATTTTAAATGAGATTCAAATTGTTCTTTCTTATTTTGAAGTTTCAATTTTAAACATGAGCTGACTGACTCGGTCCTGGTTGATGGAGGTAAAGCCTATCTTCACTATTCATCGCAATTTAATTCAAAATCATGCTGGTTTTTGATCAAAATATCATGTTGAAAAGAAGATTTAATTAAATTAAATCTTTCCTTCTTAATTTAATATCTTGATTTCCTCCTGATGTAAACTTGATTAATTATTTAATATATCCTAATTTAGATTTCTCTTCCCTTGATTTCACCCTGCTGGAGGGACAATAATATGACTAGGGAGAGAAATCCACCATGTTGCCTAATATTTATCTTTAAAAAATATTAATAAAAATTTGTTACTTAATTTTTCTAAATAATATATTATCATAATATATTATATCATAAAAACTTTATTTGTTTCATTTATAATTTCACATATGTTATATATTTTGTATTTCAAATAAAAAGTTACAAAATATTAATATAATACATATGTAAAAATAAAGCCCAATAAAATTCATTTGGAAAATAATATGTAAAATTTAAAGATTATTAATTAAATGATAGATGATGAGTATCATGCATGAAGGCCAAATTATTTAAATTTCTCCAAGTTAACAATGTAGTTTACGGCTGTGAATCAATGCACAGATGGACCAATTTTCTATGATATTGTCCAAAATATTCACCAACGGCAATACATCTTCATCATCTGGGATCAACCCACGAAGTTGATTCGAGCATCATTGAAAGAAGAACCTGATTAGTCATCTAAATTTCCTAAATCCGTAATAATTTCTCCATGGATTTCAAGGCAAGCCAGTATGAACATGGCAGCTGTATCAGGCTGTTGTGCTTTACACAGTACAATAAGTGCCCTCTTGCAATGTACCGGCTGCGACAAACAAAATCAAAGCCCTGCATTGTACCATACTCAAATTTTAGCTTAAGTAGAGAACAGACAAATATCGTGTTTAAAAAGCTCGCTAAAAATGGAAGCAAAAGTACCTCTAGATGATGTGTTCAACACGAAGTACATGGCCAGCCCACCTTTGCAACGCCCTGCAGAGCAAGATAAAACCAAAATAAAGATAAAATATTCATAATAGGAACAAGATATTAGCAACATTTAACCAAACTGACCGAAGTTAACAATCTGACCACTAGGGAAAAAACAGAAAACGACCATACACTCAAAAAAATTATTATGCTCTGTCAGGTAAGCAGAACATGCAAATTCCCCGAGTATTCAAATTCATAAACAGGAGAGAACGGATACAAAGGTGCTTCACAAACACACGAATAGGCAAACAAACAAGTCAAGTCTAAAAATGAGTCCTTCATGCAAAAAAAGCTCAAAATTTCCATCTAGATTACAATGCCAATTCTTAAATATGCATACAGATATATATAAAGAATGATACCTTGGTATTCCTTCTGCATTTTGAGGTTAAAGAATCCATTTCTCAGTGATTCCTCTGATTCAATCACATAAGATGATTGGCAATCATAGTGGTCATATGCTCCTCAATTAGGGTGTTCATCTTGGGTTTGGGTGGAGCATTCATCTCTACATGTAAACATTAGCGCTGACAAGTTTTCTCCATTTGATTTGGAAACATTGTTCCCATTTCATATACTTATGGCATCAACTAGGCTGTGGGCGGGTGCTTTTCTTAATCCTATGTCATTCATCATATGTCTCACATTTTCTGCCTCTTCCCATCTTCCAACTGCAGCATAAAGTTTTGCCAGGAGTACATAATTACCTGTGTTCTCTGGCTGTAGCTCAAAAAGCCATTGTGCTGCAGCCTCTCCCACTTCAACATTACCATGAATTACACATGCGCCAAGCAATGCACCCCATACAGCATGGCTAGGCATAAAAGGCATTGTTCTGATCAGATTATATGCCTCATCCAATCGACCAGCACGACCAAGCAGATCAATAATGCAAGTGTAGTGACCATCATGGGGACTTATCTTGTGGTCTTTGAGCATTAATTCAAACAAATACAAACCCTCATCTACCAAACCAGAATGGCTGCAAGCATGTAATACAGATGTAAAGGTAACTTCATTTGGTTCCACCCCAGACTGAACCATTTTTCTGAAAAGTGAAACAGCAGTTTCACCATGTCCATGCATTCCATAACCAGCTATTATCACACTCCAAACAAAAATGTCCTTGACATGTAAGGGGATAGCATTAAATATCTGGTGGGCAGATTCTAGACTTCCACATTTCGAATATATATCGATCAAACATGTAGCTAGTTCTATTCCTGAAAGAAACCCAGAACTTAATAGGTAACAATGTATAACTTTTGCTGGCTGCAAATCAGCAAGAATGGCATATGCGGGAAGTAGGCTTTTCAATGTTACGGCGTCTGGTTCAATTCCTTTCAATAGCATTTGCTTGAAAAGTCCTATTGCGTCAGCTGCAAGACCATTATGAATACACCCAGAGAGCAATGCATTCCATTGAACCGTTTTCTTTCTGGAACTTCTTGTAAATACTCCAAAACTAAGGTCAACGCGATTGCATCTTGCATATATATCAATCAATGAAGTTTCTACAATAACTTGTGAATCAAGATTGTGTCTTATTGTCCACCCATGAAAACAACGGCCATGCCTCAAACTAGCACAAGCTGAAAGAAGCGAGGCTATAATCACTGAATTGGGTCTTATTCCTTCAATCTGCATAATCCTAAAGAGTGACAAGGTACTTCTCACATCACCCTTCAAAATGAAACCATTAATCATGGACGTCCAACTAATGACATCCCTTTCATCCATCCTATCAAAAACCAACGTTGCTTCATCCACGCTACCACATTTTGCATACATATCAATCAATGCATTCCTAACCGATATTTTCTTACCCAAACCCTTCTCTTCTATTAATGCATGAACCATTTTTCCAATCTCCAATTCCCTCAAATACCCACAAGCTGGCAACACAGAAACTACGGTAGCACAATCAATCTCCACTCCAAAATCAATCATTTGGTTAAAAACCTTCAAAGATAATTGGGCAAACCCATTTCTGAAATAGCCATTAATCATAGTATTCCAGGAAACCACACATGTTTCCTTCATAAAATCAAAAACTTTCCTTGCCGTTTCCATCTCCCCACAATTCATATACATTGCCAGTAACGAATTCTGCACATAGTTATGCGAACCAAAAGTAGACATCACTGTTTTCCCATGAACCGCTCTGCCCAGACCAAGCAACAATAGCTCACTACAAGCCTTAACAACAATTGGATATGTACAGTTATTCGGTAAGCAATACCCTGATTGAAGCATTTCAAGAAACACCTTTATTACGTCACGATATAATCCAAGATTGGTATACATTATCATCATGTTATTGTATAAGAAAGCATTTCGTTCCGGCAATTCGTCAAACAGTTGACGCGCATGAGGGACATCCCGACAATGCATATAGGCAACCACAAGGCTCGAACGAACCCGGAAAGACTCAGGAGAGGAGAAAAGGCCTGCAGTGATGGTGTGGGCATGGAGTTGTTTAGTCTTGGTAAGTGATTTAATGGCTGCATAGTGTTCTAAGAGAGATATGAACTGGGTTGTTGGTGAAGTAAGCAAGTGCTTTGTTTTGGATAGAGTTTGAGAGGGGCCATTCATCAAATCTTTGCTAGGAGTAGGGAAAATCAAACTCGATCAAGTTTTTATTTAAATTATGTATGAATTTACCACATTAACTAACTCTGAGGATAAACGGTCGGTTCGCCAAGGAATAGTTTCGCTGTTAGATGGCAAAGCTAAGCTAAATGAAAAGAAAAGTTGAAGCAGAAAACGCCAGCAAGAAAGTGACAAGCTGTGTTTGCTGCGTGGGAATGAAAAAAGAAAGGAAAACTATGAGGAGGCGGTTCGCAGATTTTTGTCTGTTCCTTAAAAATTTTGGGCTTTCCCACAATACCAGGTGGGCCATTCCAATTTCTGTACTAAATAGTTAATTACACTATTTTGGCAATTGAGCATTTCTTCCCATTAAAGAAAAGATATAACTGATATGATTTAATAAAAAAACTTATAAAGTTTGAATTTTTTTTTGGTAGATAGTTTGCAATTTTATTTAAAATTGCACTAGAAATTTAATAAAATCATTTTTAAAGAAAAATTTATTTATGAACTATAAAAGTTAATTATTGTCATCGATACATTAAAAATGGAGAATCTTACTAATTCGCTTTCTAATTTTGAGAAAATAGATAACTTTGGTCAAATTAACATTTGCTATGTTACTCGATCCAACAAAACATCCGATGTTACGGTCCATTTATAAATTTGTAAATATATGCTCTCAATTATTATTTGTTTTATCGATAAAAATTGAATTCTTAGAGTAATGTACTATTTATTTAATAAACTTATTTTACATTTTGGATGGGACTAATTATTCAGTCAATCATAGAGAAATTTTTCATCTCATAAAACCTTAAATTTGAATTTGATATTTTACTTTCTCTCTTCTCCAAATAAATTTTTTTAAAAAATTTATTTTCCTTCAAAAACTCAATATAAAAAAAACATATATATGTGCGTGTGTGAGAATTGAAGTCACCTCCATTCTTTTGCTTCTGAAACTGAAATCAACTTATCAACCTATTTTGCCTCTTTCTGCTCTAATTTGCAAACAGTAAAAACACCATTTTCGTTCTTTTCTTAAATTAATTTAATATACAAACAAAAACCCCAAATGCACACCATTAAACCCAACCGTACTTCCATCCAAACAACCACCCATCCAACTCCTTTCTCTGACATGTCAAACGTAATCGTCCTCGACAATGGTGGTGGCTTTATAAAAGCCGGTCACGGCGGCGAACGTGATCCCCTCACTGTAATCCCAAACTGTCTGTACCGTCCTCTCTCCTCCAAAAAGTTCCTTCACCCATCTCCTACAACCGCTGCAGCAACCGAAGATCTAACCTCTGCTGCTGTCCGCCGTCCAATTGACCGTGGCTACCTAATAAACCCTGACCTCCAACGCGACATTTGGAATCATCTCTTCTCTTCTCTACTCCATATTACTCCCTCAAATTCCTCTCTCCTTTTAACGGAACCTTTGTTTTCTCTTCCTTCAATTCAACGCGCTACAGATGAGATTGTTTTTGAAGATTTTGGTTTTAAATCTTTGTATATAGCTGATTCGCCTAAGCTCGTTCATCTTTACGAGGCGAGTAGGAGGCCGTACGGGTTGGTGTCTAAGACTCAATGCAGCCTAGTGGTGGATTGTGGGTTTTCTTTTACTCATGCAGCTCCTGTTTTTCAAAACTTTACTCTTAATTATGGTGTAAAGAGGATTGACTTGGGCGGGAAAGCATTGACTAATTATTTGAAGGAACTGGTTTCTTATCGCTCGGTTAATGTAATGGATGAGAGCTTTCTTATGGATGATGTGAAAGAGAAGCTTTGTTTTGTTTCTCTTGATATTGCTCGAGATTTGCAGATTTCCAGGTAATGAATTTCAACATAATACTTCTTTTTTTTTTTGGTTGGCTGGTTAATGGGTACTTGCTTTTCTGGCATTTGGAGAAGAAAGATTTAATCTTTACTGATTATTTTAGTGAATTGATAATTCTTTTGCGCTCATTTTGTCTTTAATTCTGTAAGAATTGGGTTAAGTATTGTCCTTGGCAGTTGAGTAGTTATTACTAAACTACTAGTTTCTGATAAAATGGGTGTTTTGTTCTATATGATGCTGCTTGTTCTGATTCGCTTAAGATTTTGCGAACCCTTTTATAGAAAACGTGGAAAGGATAATCTCTTCCGCTCTACGTATGTTCTTCCCGATGGCATTAATCACACTAGGGGTTTTGTTAAGGACCCAGATGAAGCAAAGAGATACCTCACTTTGACTAGTGTAACTCCTCCATCTTCAGAAACAGAGAAGGCTACACATCAGTCTGAAGTTTCAGAGAAGCTTGAGGATAGAAAGAGGGTTGATTTAACTAAAAATGTGAGCTTTCTGATTCTAGAAGAATGTTTTCCACCTTAATTTTGCTGCTTTTCAAAGTTTTGCTTTTTCCTTGCAGGAATTTGATTTAACAAATGAACGATTCCTTGTTCCAGAAATGATTTTCCATCCTGCAGATTTAGGTTTGTACCTTGTTGAAGTACCTGACTAGAGATACACTTTTATGTTTTCTGTTCAATCTAGGAAGTCATTGAACTTTTTCTGACTGTTTGATAATTATTGATTTTGAAAACTTGTCATTACAACACTTATTTGGGACTGTTTAGGGGGTTTAATTTATCATGCTCACTAGACTTACATTGAATTTCAACGAAATTACTTAATTTTAATTTGTTACACAAGTATCTTTCAACTAATTTGTTAAATAAATATCTTTGAACCACAATGTGTTTATGTATCAAATCTCAATGAAAATTCGGTTGCATTGCTTTGTGGCAGCTCATTATTATGATTTTAATTTGTTGTAAAATCACAGATGGAGCATACAACTTTCTCACTTTAATGTTATGTGCCAAATCAGATCAAATTTCTTTTAGAATCTAGCAATAAACAACATTGGAAGTTTTTCATATGGAAAGTTAGGAATTATGTTGAGCTTATCTGCAGATGTTATATCGGTGAAGTTAAAGATGAAAGCATTTGATGTTTGTTTTATTGTTTTTGGTATTAAACTTGGAGAACTTTCTAATATGAACTTTTTTTTTTTTCAGGCATGAACCAGGCTGGACTGGCAGAGTGCATAGTTCGAGCAGTAAACTCTTGCCATCCTCTTCTCCACCCTGTACTCTATGAAAGGTGATATCTTGCAGTAGCAAGCACTAAGCAAATTTTCAGCATTTTAATTTCTTTTTTTTCTAGTAGCAGTTGATAGCTGATAAAATCTTATTCCTACACAGCATTATATTAACTGGTGGGAGCACATTGTTTCCACAATTTGCTGAGAGACTGTAAGCTCATGTTCCTTGCATGTTTTCTAGTGTACTGTGAATTATATTATAGTATTGGGATTAAATTAATGTATTTGGATGAATATGCAGGGAAAAGGAGCTCCGGCCAATTGTTCCGGATGAGTATCAAGTGAAGTTAACTACACAAGAAGAGTAAATTCTTCACTCCTGAAAAGTATTAATTTTGCATTTCAAGTGCCGATGCCAATGCTTATGTGATGTTTGTCCAGTCCCATACTAGGTGTATGGCGAGGTGGATCACTTTTAGCATCAAGTCCTGATTTTGAAGCAATGTGTGTCACCAAGTCTGAGTATGAAGAACTGGGATCTGCTCGATGTCGTAGGAGATTCTTTCATTGAGTGCTCGAGATTCCGAAGGTATCCTATAACCTTATTGCCATAGAAACTCTATGCAACTCTGTTGAGAAGCATTATATATGAAAGCTTAACCTTTGGCTACTCAAATTCTTTATTTTTATAATTTGTATTAATTTACCTACCTGTTGTGATATGATTAAGCAGCATGAAGGGAAATGCGGCTGGCACTCGAAATTTTTCTGATCTTTTGGAGGTTCATGTTGGCTATCAGCTCATTAAGACAGGAAAAACCTGAATCTTACCTTCATCAGCTCGATAAGGTGAAATGCATCCTGGCTTTTAGTTACTCTGCAGGACTCTCATTGATAAATTTTCATCCTGCTAGTGCCTGATATTGATTGACTGGAAATATAAACAGGTGCTAAATAATCCATAGTCAATTGATAGCTAATATGTTCATCGCCAATGAATCTCTAATTTGTGCATGAAGGTTGAAACACAGAAGCTGCTGCACTCGCATAGTCTCTGCAACTAAATATTACAGATGTATTTCTGTCAACAATGAAGTGGTGAAGAACCCAGGCCAAAATTGAAGGGTACTTCCTGTTCCTTGGGGCGACTCTACAAGTGTGTTCTTATCTTTGTAACATTTCCTTCTGGTAGTAATAGGAACAAACAAGTGTTGGAATCTGGATTTAATTAAAATTTTCATTGATTCCTTCGTGAAATCCATTGTTCAATCAAATAAAATTTCATCAAACCTCTTTTATTACAGCATTACGTAGGGTGGCTAAAACTGTTACTACTACTTTTACTTGAATTTTGTCAACTAAACAATTTCTACTGTTATTAGAACCAATGACATAAATTCAAATTTCTCTAAGAAGTTAATACCAGAATTAAAAATTTATTATTATTAATAAACCAGGAAAAACTTAACAAATTGGATATAAACTAACCCAGGTCAATAGATAGACCTCCCCAAGAAGCCCAAACTAATATCCAAGATGTTAAGTGAAAAAACCTGGTAAGGGTACATCTACTTAATGTGCATTTAACAGAAAATGGGAACTCACTACCTGAACAAACTCAGTCTAATAAACTCCGCAGTAAGTAACTGCATAGGAGACACGCTGTGAATCCAACTCAACTTCTGCTTGGCTGAAACCTTCTTGACTGGTCCATACCAAAGCTTCAAGCGACGCCACAGAGCCAAATCAACATCTACATGACTGAAGCCTTCTTGACTGAGACATAACGGAGCTTCAAGCAAAGCCAAAGAGCCACCTGGAAAACAACCAGAAATACTTAAACAAGAATTTCCACCATGGTCTCTACAACACAATCCCATAAACCATGCAAGAATTAACAGGTAATATGTTTGTGTTGCCACAGATACTTGGCCGAGATACTTGCGAAAAAAATACCAAGACAAGCAAAGTTCAATCAGAAACTAACCCCATCAAGGCCCATCATAATGGTGATGCAGAGCAAGGAACAAGAAAATTCCTTTGGAGATCAGATTACTCTTTGTAGGCACAATATTGCCAACGGCCCTCCACATAACCCGCCAAAATACCTCAAGATTCTCTGCATAAAAGCACATTGTAAGACCCCGATGCAGCAGCAACCCACAAAGTATTTCTCTACCGTCTGATGATCACCATAAGCTATTTGCCCTCCCCAAATCTCTTACTCCTTTCCCGTCCTTCAAGCCCGTCGATGCAGAAATCGAGGAATCAGCACCATTTGACAAATCTTCCGAATCTCCACAAGAATATTCTCGCCACGAGCATCCTTGACTGTCGAAGTCGACTTCTTTAAATCACGTCGGCGCTGGGGACAAATACTCTGTCCCACAAGATCGCGATAACAAATCGCCGATACCCCATCAAAGGACGCGAAATCAGAAGCGTCGTGGATAATAGCACCGATGTTAAGCAACCCTTGGAATCTTCCAGAAGGACGGCGAATCTGCAGAGCGACGAACGAAGGAGTTCTCATTTCTTGGGAAAATAGTGGGATATTGCTGATGAGTAAACGGACGGTGCCGAGTAGTTTATCACGGAGGCAGCCGACGACAAAGATTTCGACAGAAACATTGGTTGTTTCGCCGGAGAGAAATTCAGGAGTGACTTTGAAGAGAAACTTATCACCCCAAATCGGGTCCTCGCAACCATCAAGATCGATTCGGGTGCGGAGCTTAGTGGACGAATCGATCGAAACAACTGCGTACACCTGCCTGCGGCGTCGATTGGCAGACGGCGGATTTAGACCTTGCGCAGAGATCAGATTGATCTCTAAAATCTTCATTCTCTCTTGTTTGTTTATTTTACCCACATAATCTCTTTAGAGTTATTTAAATACATTCCTATCTAATATTATTTTCCCCACTTTAACCCTGGCATGCGCGTCAGCCAATTTTGGATTATTTTCCCATTTAATTTTCTCAACTAAACCTTTTATTTGATTCCTTCGTGACATCCATTGGCCAATCAAATAATATAAAAGGAATTTGATGGTTTTAAATATTAAGTATTATCACATGTTAAACTCTCACATTTCACTATACATAAAATACAGATTATTAAAAAAATAAAATTAAATGCATATTAAAATTGATAAAACTAAAAAATCATCGTTACGTAGAAACTGTTAACTTGAATTTTCTTTGTTGTTATTAAAACCTTTCAAATTATATTGATTCATATTTCTCTGAAAAATTACTACCAACAATTCCAAGTCCAACATAGGACAATATGGCCATTGAAATGACATACATAGGAAACATATGCAAAAAGGAAAATAAACAAATAAATAGAAAAAATAATTTTATCGTATTCACAAAGTTAACACCAAAATTTTAAAACATTTGAATGCAGTTGGCGGCGACGTTGCCTTCGGTGAAATATCCAGACGGAAGAGTTTTCTGACCCGCGATTAGTCAGAAAACGGCTGCGAATCCATGCACAAATGGACCAATTTTCTTTGATACTGTCCAAAATATTCACCAACCGCAATAACATCTTCATTCTCAGGGTTCAACCCTCGTAAGTTGATTAGAGCATCATTCAAAGAAGAACCTGATTTGTCGTCTAAATTTCTTAAATCTGTAATTATTTCTCCATGGATTTCGCGACAAGCAAGTATGAACATGGCAGCTGTATCAGGTTGTTGTGCTTCACGGAGTACAGCGAGTGCCTCTTGCAATGCACCAGCTGCAACAAACAAAATTAAAGCCCTACATTGGACCATACAAAAATTTTAGCTTAAGAAGAGAACGGATAAATATAAATGCTTGCTAAAAATGGAAGTAGAAGTACCTCCAAATGTTGTGTTCAACACGAAGTACATGGTCAGCCCACCGTTGTAACACCCTGCAAAAACATGAACTTGAAATGAAACGACAACGTTTATTTCCAAAGTGATAATGCCAAAGATGCAAATAATAGTGGTCAACAATAACACATTTGATAAAAAGTTAAAAAGGCTATGAATGGTCCGATGTGATCAAATAAAATTTCAATTTATTACATTCCATTATATTAAACTACATGATACCAAACTTAACATAAGAGTTTAAACTGGCTTTCAACAAAACTCAATGACAATATTATTCATCCAACAAAAGGATAAGACTTCTATTGACTTGCCGCAAAAGAGGTCAATGAGCAACTAAAATCACATGAGCAGAAGATAATAAAATCACATTGAAAAAATGGGGCGTGAAATGAAATTTAATTGATGAAAAAGATTATAGAATCTTGCAAAAAAAAAAAAAAAAACAGCAGCCAACATTTTAAGGAAAACTTTGAGGGTTTTCATGGTCAACAAATCAGAACCTTGCATAATCAGATCCCTTCAAGTGAGCAGCAGCTAAAGTTGCAGCATCTGTCCAACATCCAGCATCTTGGAGCTGCACATGTATATATATCCAATCAGTCAATGAAAAAGCATACTAAGAGGATTAGCCTTTCATTTCCTGCTGGAAATAGTATTTGCTGTCAGTCTATCCAAGCTAACAGCCTAGTGGTTAAGTCCCTGCCTCAAAGTGCAGGAGGTTAGGTTCTCAAATTCTTGCAAGGCCCCTCACCTCTAAAAATTTCTGATTCCAAAACCAAAAAATAAAAGATGAAAACATTTTAGAGCAGTAATTCACCACAATATAAGTGCTCTGAAAAAACTCATTTTAACTAAGAGCATTCAGGGCCTGTCCAGTCTGCCTCAAGCCTTAGATTTAATATCAAACACCACATACCACTTATAATGCCATTGGAAATGTCCAAATGTCGTGAGTGTCTGATTTCCAATGCAAGGATATGCGTCTAGGAAGAAGAATGAGGATGTTATAAGCAGCCATTCACTGGAAATACTAACAATGACGACGGTTTGATCTCTAATAGTTCCCTAACTAATTACTCTGCATTGATGGATCATTCATAACCAGATACTTGTTTTTTCTATTCACAAGAACTGAGAATAAATCCCAGTCATGTCTAAAATATATTCCCAAACAAACTGTGAAATACTTATCGATTAATTGGACCATCATGCAATCACTTGTTCCAACTCCCTTAGTAGCCCCCTGTACTCACCTAAACCAGGGACGAAGTAGCAAGAAGGCAATTGCACTTGTCCCCACTGCTTTGCTGTATTGTTGTTATGCACATATGTATATCATTTTCAATTATTAATGTAGATCTGCTCCCCAAATTTTTTCTCCATTTTTTATAATTTGATAATCTAGTGTTAATTTTCAAATACAAAATTAATTGATGTAATTTGAATTGAACCAGATTACATATTTATTTTCTAACCTCAAATAAATTTTTCACTATATATATTGCTTGTTAATTCAGTTTAATTAAACAAAAACAAAAATAAAACTATCTTTCGATTTAATTCATCCATGCACATCTTCTATGCTTAACTTTAAATTTTTTATTATATTACCCTTTTTCTTCTCATGCCTATAGCAATGTTTTTATTATTAGTTATAATATTATTTTGATGAACAATTTTGTTCAATTATTGCCGAGTTATATATCGGAAGTCATATTCTAATGTCAAAGAGTCTCAACAGATTGGTTTAATAGAACTAAAGTTGTCCCTAGATTTAACTGTCAGGTTACAAGTTCACATCTCCAACTGAAGATCAATAAAACAAAAAAAAAAAAAAAAGAAAAAGAAAGTTATATTGTAAAAGCATGAAAATTGAAAAATAAAAGTAATTATAAAAATGGACTATATCCAAATGACACTAAAAACAACTTTTATCTTATAATTAATGAATCTCCTCCTTCAGTAATTGAATAAAAAAAAATATTAATATAATATCAAATATGAAAAGTACTAAACAATAATTTAGGATGAGAAGTATTATATGTAAAAAAGTTATTCCATAATTTTTTTTGTTTGTTTATACCACAGGCGTCCTTAGTCCATTGGGCTAATTCTAATCTTGTTTGTGCCACATCAGGCCTATAAGGGGGAACATTTCAAAGGGGATCTTTTTCATTCATAAGGATTAAACACTTAACCTCTTGCCTAAGAAACATAATTCTTTTCCACTCGGACCAACCTCGTCGGTGTTGTTTAATAATTGTTTAATTATCAAAAAAATTTAAATATAGGATTACAAAAAATTTGTCCCATCAGTAGAAACTGCTGGAATGTCCTTGACCCCAGCACCATATTACCACATGCAAATCAACAGAATGTTGGAGAATCAAAACGTGTATGCATTTGAAGAAAAGCTAAAATTTGATCTATCACAAAAGACAGTAAATAAGCAAGCAAGAGAAATTTGATATGAAACCTAACCTGTGAACAAGCTTCTTGATATCTTCCAACAGCACAAAGAAGATGAGTTGCAGACAGTGATCTGTCAGTCCTGACCATGTTAGCTGCAACAACCTTGATGACCAGATGATTGTTAACAATCAGAAAAAAGTTTACATAAAATCTTGTGTTGCAATCACAATTTGTGTGCACCTGTTGAAACATAACCAGATCCAAAAAAAAAGTACTCACTTTAACTGCAAGCTCATGAAGAGACCGTGACACGGCTGAAGAAAGTGCAACTGCACGTAAAGCATTTGCATAGAAACAACTGCTATCTGGAGAGGTAGAAAGCAACAAACTAACTGCCGCTTCCAAATTCCCAACTAACACAAGTCTGCTTATCATGAAAATGAGATATGATTATCCAAGTGAATCAAGAACCCTAAAATAGAAGTATAGGTACAGGCTAAGAAACTGTATACTAGTGTCAGGATAAAAAGACCAATAAAAATGAAAGTAAAATAATGTTGATCCCAGATATCAGTCCCTTACATTTGAGATGAACTAGTAAATTGTTGAAGTTGCATTTTATTTCTTAGCATAGCTATGACGAGGGTAGTTGTATGTCCATTAAATGTTGAGCCCATAGGTTTTGAGGCACATGGTTGTTGGAAAAAGAAGCACTGGTAGTCAAAGATTTCCATAGTGGTGGTTCAACAGGATTCATGCGAAATGCGACTATCAGATATCTTCTAGCATGTAGATACTGGATTCTGGTAAATCAGCAATTTTCCAAATTTGGTGCTATTGGCATTTGCCAATGGAAGAGGCAAGAGCTCACCAGAGAGGGGTTTGAGAGGCGTGGTTACTTGGGGCTTGTGCCTGCAAGAGCACCTAAGCATGCACCTGCAAAAGGTAACCCTCCTTTGCCTGGTAGGTACTAGCACTAGCACTAGCACCTCACAATTTAGGCGCAACAACTATTATGAACCAATTCACAATATTCTCAAGTGTCTGATAGAACAAATTACAGCACACTTGTCCATTCATATGGTAGCCATTGACTAGCATAAAGTTAACCAGTGCATAGAACAATAAACCAGTAAAATAGAGGACTTACTCATGCACACGGTTCTGAATAGCCTCTTCTCCTTCCAGTTTCTCATGCCAAGGAATTCGCTCACTAGCACTCTGCCATAATTCTTCTTGCTGGAAAGCCATCAATCCAAGTTGGCCTTTGCTCTGTTAAACAAATGACTCAATTAACAACACAAAATATTGATATTTATGCAATAGAAAATAACTACTAGAACAGTGAACAAAGAAGGAAAAAAACAAAGAGAAAAGATCAAAGGAAGGGGGAAGGAGAGAAAATGAATAATATACAAATTGACTTACTAATGAGTCCTTTTCAGTACTGGCCAATGATTTCCCCTTTGATGCAATTCTGGTCAACATCGCCGTGTCATCAAGTCCTGGAATTGAAGCTGAGTTGGACGGTTTCTTAGGAGACTTATTTACCAACTTATTCATCAAATGTTTTAGAGCATGAGGCAACTGCAGCCAGAAAAGTGCTTCTGATGTTTCACCAAATATTGCAGCTGCAAAGGAAAATCTTGCAGCGCAACCTTTGTTGACTATGGTAGCATATAATCTTGCTCTCTCGTCATCCAATATGCAACCTTACGAAGTGGAAACATTCAGAACAGTTAACAACGAAAGAAATTAGTTGAATAGTCAGTTATATGGGATATAGTTTTTTTGTAACAACAGATAAGTAAGAAACCACCTTCTTTTCGATAAGGCTCCAATACTTTCAAGAGCATTTCTGGGACTACGGAGTCACCGATAGGAGGTAAATCAATCAGGTAACTACGCAGATCTGTTTCAGGTGAAGCAGTTCCTGGAATTGAGTGAAGCCTTTTATCGATGGTTGTACCACTAGTGTTAAACCAAGAGGGCTTGACACCCAATTGCAAGATCATCCGCAATGCCTATAGCAAATGAATACCAGCAGTGAGTTAGTTATCCAAAAGACATCCCTTCTGTATGGAAACCTCAATCTAATATTTGAGAAAGAAGATATGCCTTTTCCTCAGGCATTTCTGCGTATTCAGCATCTCTATGCCAAAAGGAAAAAAAAAAAAAGAACAGAGGAGATTAACTACAAGGCCTGCAATATAATCCCTACAATTAATTTTGTTTGAAGATTTTCCCTATTCTTTCAATCAAGGAAGAAAGGAGCAGAAGGAGGTCAATAGTCGACTCCCTTTTTCCATTTTCTACAAAGATATATCCTCCCCTTGATGTTAGTACATTACTTGCATAAAATACAGAGCTCAAGTGGAAGATGTAAATAGGAACATGCTGATGACAGGTAAATCAATTAGAAGTTTAGAATGAGGAGGTGTAACATATTGCACAGGTCATCTAAATCGAAGCACAATCAAAAACCAGGAAATTACCAGGGCATGTGGTGTTGGGAATAGTATTGGAGAGCATACAGGCATAGGCCTAAATCTTTCTTTAAGAGCTTGGGCCTGTGGTCCATAGCCAAGCTTTTTGTCATTTCTGCACGAATAGAACAGCATCATTATCAGAGCAACAAACATAAAAAGACAGCTTACAGTCCAAAATTTACCTTGACAAATACCAAATTATTGAAAAGCTAATTTAGCATCCATGGATCCACATGACAATTCCCAAGTAGCAAAACTCCAACACTAATGGAATGAAATATTTGGCATAAACCAATGGTTCACAGAGAAGTAACACAAAATTGTTTTATGACGTACAAAATTCTGGCAACAGTTGGCAAAAATGTCACCTCATCACCAAATTACAGAGGACCAGACATGAATTCCTGTATCAAAAATTTTTCTTCCTTGATACCTGACATCCATAACAACTTTACTATCGTATTAATTCGATATAATCACCTCAGGTATGAAAATTTTGAAACAGAACATGGAAATGGAGTTAAAGGAAGAACTTTCCCATGATAGTTAATTTCCCAAACAACTTCAATTTCTATACCCTTCTCTCTGACCAAAAAAGATAGATTAATTCTGGAGAAAATAAACACGCAAATAAATTGCTTCTCAGCTACTTATATATTCTCATCTTTCAGAAGAACCAGAGCCGCATACAGTATCATCCAAGGCCCTTTTAACATTCTCCCATATTCGGGCAATAATTATAGCATAAAAGCGAGTCTGTCAACTCTATCTAAAAATAATACTTACATGTTAACCTGCACAAGTCGGAAACTGCTATCAGCTCCTGCAATGCATAATACCAGAGGTTCATTTACATCAGTTCGTAAAGACAACCAATCAAGTTCCAGTACAAGGGTTCCGGGAAGCTGAGGTTGCAAAAGGGAATTGGCTAATGGATCTGGTGAATCCTGCAACTCGAGAACAAGTGAAGTATCAGAACCAAATGAAGAAATCCACTGGATAAGTAAATGAATAAATAAAGGCAATCTTTAACAAGAAATACCAAAACATATATTATGAACTATGAAACATAGTATTATGGTGTATTACAAAAACATTAGCGTACACAATGTATAGGGTAGCAAGATTGCCAATTGTTTCATGCTTACAAGGTCAAATACAGAAAAGGTATTATCATAAAAAAGCACTGCAATACGCCCTCGGCTACGGTCTCCAGGAACAACTGGTGAGAATTTGATTCTCCGGATTCCTTCCCTGTGAGTATTAAATGATGAAGAATGCCCAGTTGTCACGTCCCACCATCGTATGTTCCCTGACCTGTCTCCCATAACCTGAGAAATCATAAAGTCACCTCCTCCCATAATAGAACTTTTGGAAGAACCAAGGTTCCAATTTAGATGACCAATGGAATGAAATTGTTAGAATAACTTTGACACATACGACATGAGGCAAGCGATAAGCCATGGCTGTAATCAATCCATCAGAGGAAACAAATGAAGAAGAAGGCCATTTTGGCCTGCAAAGAAAGGAAGAAAAGTGTAGCATGAGATAGCTAGCAATTATATGTGCATAGCATAAAAGTTAAAGATGAACAAGTTATATCTAATCAGTGATAAATCATAATGACTGAAAAAAAGGTGAGTTACAGTATATGTCAATAAACAAAAAGAGGCACAGCGAGACCGAAGTGATTTGAGGGCCATAATATTGAAGTTATTAATAGAGTAAGTAATCTTAAACCTGAAGCTAACCCATTCCGAATATAGGATTATGGTATCAACATTTCAATCCAATAACTCAATTTTAGAGTCTAGTCACAGATTACCCAGAATGATGTAATTTTGGATAGAGGAATTTAAATATAAAAAAAATGAAATTTACTCCGTTCACCTGTTCCTTTTTTTTCTAATAAAAAAATATACTTGGTCCTCAAATTCTATGAAAATTCAATACTCATGCTCTTTTAATTACCAAACTATATGTTTTAGACCAAGCCTACCTAATTTTTAACCAACACCAACTCTCAGTTTCAGCAATAAGGAACAAAATTATTCAGAGCAAAAACAAAAAAACTGAATTTTGAAGGAAAGGCCAAGTGTTTGATAGGCCAAACCTCAGTGGTCTTTTTGTAATATACTTTTGAACTTATAGTTGAACATTAATTGAATTTATTGAGTATCATGACCCAATTTACTTATAATCACATGTACAATGAAATATTGACTATTATGCAAGAATGACGGGAAAATGTGTTGTCTTCTAATATTTATATGAGAGGCACTCATGCTTCAACCACTTTATTTGTTCTTTGTGGATGACGCTTAACATAATAATCATGAGTCATAAACTATTTAATGGGTGGTAATTAGCACTACAATTATTTTGAAATTTTTTTTTTAAAAAAAAAAGGAGAAATTAACTTGAAAAAGGAGGGTGACGGTTTTATTTTCAGTTACCAACCCAAAAGCATCTGACTCAGACCCATCCAACTGGATCCCGCAACAAATAAATTAATAAAGCAACCGCATTAATTCATTCTCTTTTGTTCCTTTTCATTTTTCTGACAAATGAGGCATTGTATAAAATAAAGTATACTAGCAAATAACATGACTTCCATTGCATCAACAGAATCCTGAACAAAAAGTGGGTATAAAGTGCAAATTAAGAGGAAAAGGCATGTGATGTATCATAGTTTTCAATGGTAAACATTAATGCAAAAATTGGCCAAAGTCTAATAATGGTTGGTCATATTATACATGCTGAATAAACAAGCATTCTTTTTCTCTTTTACAATTTATTCTTTTCTAAGTTGCAAAAGTAAGAAGAGGACAGAATTCTGAATTTTGATCCCTGAAATGCAAAAGCTGTGTTCATTATCTCCTACTCATACAAAATTGCAAAAAAATTTACCTGCTAAACCAATTTGATTTTGCAGTCCTAAAAGGTGAAGTTACATCTAGTTCATTCCACAAAAATCAAAAGGCTGATAGCATAATTCTAGTTGCAACAGTCAAAATATCAACCATGGTAAAAAAAATGCAGAAAATTAAACCATTTGATGTTTCTATAACTCGGTACAGCAATACACTGATTCCATCATGTTTAGGAATTTTTATACCTGAAATCCCGGATCCTCCGCCCATAAACCTCAAAAACTCCAAGTGCGCCATTTACTAGTGCAAATGCAAAACTTTCTGCCGTGTCATCCTGAGATGCATCTGAACTTGCTTCTTCTGCACACAAGAACTACTTTGATTGTTCACAATCTTTTGAGCATTGGAGTGAGCACTGATCCATTTAGTGCTTCAGCACTTTCAAAAAAAAAAAAAAACTCACTAGATTCTGATGAAGATGTTTTTGGAGTAGATGCTCCATCTTGTGTTACAGGCTGCTGATCTTTGGATGACCATGAAAATTGCCTAGATGGACCATTTTGAACTGTGCGCGGAACTGTTGGAAGAGTCCATTCCAATACCGTGAATGGAAGAGCTAATGATCTAAGCTACATGAAGGTATAAAACATAATAATTATCTAAAAGCAAAAGAAAATAGCTCAAATCCAAAAATAAAAGCAAAATGTCCCTAAAAAGTTCATTCAAACCATGAATAGGGAAAAGAAGAAGAAGAAGAAGAAGAAGAAGAAGAAGAGTTAAGTAAGTCAATTAATTGAACAACAGGAAATATATTGGAAAAGGCTGAACCAGACCTGAATGGTTGATTAATGTCTAAATGCCCTAAAACTCAAATTTTGATTTACTGACACAAACTTCACTTTTTTGGCTATTTCAACGCAATCTCTAACACTTTATACACTAGTATACATGCACATGTGGCTAATGCATGCACAAATGTTTTACCTAGTATCTGCATTTATTGATAATATTAGGTCAATTGTCACTTTGTCAGTCCCAGCACACAGAAATCTTAGATTTGCTTCATCTTTAACTTTTTGTTTTCTAATTGAAGAGGCTGCGTTTGTGAACCATCTGAATGTTTGCAGAGAATGAGATAACAGATTTGGAGATTCAACTTTAACTAACTTGTATTTTAGAAAATGAGAAGAGAGAAAGAACTCAAATATTCAGAATAATGATTTCTTGGATTATCAGTGTCATGCTTTTTAAATTAAAAAAAAAGAAAGAAAGAAAAACTAGTATATTATTAGAATGAGAGAAGAAGAAACCTAAACATCCAAGAAAGAGAAGTAAAATGCTCTTTTGGTTTAATGGTCAAGTTCCAGTTAAATAGTAAGCATTAATGGAATTGAAAAAAATAAGAATAAAAAAATTGGAGAAAAAGCATACAAAAGATGTAGATCTAAGAGTCTAAGACTTAGCAGAATACTTTATTAAATCAAAAACCAATAACAATATTCAATAATAGCAAATGAAGCTACAAAGATACACCATTTATGGATTTTCTTGTCCACTAACAGCGTGGGAACTTTGTGTTTAACTCAAAGAAGCAGCTTACCTAATCATGGTTATGTCAAAATAAAGCCCACAAGTCAAAAGTGAGACAAAATGAAACTTTTAACATTATTTTATTTAGTCTGATGCACAGGCACTGAACAGTTGACACTCAAGACTCATGACAAAATTTTGGACCTGGCCAAAAGTAAACTTATTGGTCCAGTAAGCCCAAATTTGAGTGTTAGGGACATTGCTCAATTTCTCAAGGGCCAATTTGGACTTTGTTCTGAAATAAATCTATAACTTTCCCGTCTATCCATATCCCTTATAAATTCACTAAGTCAAGCCACATGAAATGTTAAAATTTTTCCGACACAATTTCAATGTGTTAGGATACTAAATGAGTAGAAAGAGGCATGTGAAACCCACAAAAAATTCTCCACATGTAGGGAGAAAATTTACTAAATTACCAATACAATCCTATAATATCTCTTCTAAAAAGAGAAAGGGGAAGGGTAAAATAAAACTTACCTTCCATAAAACCACTTTCTTATCTTCCTCTCTCCCCCAATATCCACTCTATTTTTCTTTTCCTCTATTACTTTCCTCCTACTTCTATTCCCAAAACAGGTTCAATGCAGAAGAATGCTGAAGTCCATGTTGTGCAATCTATAAACATCTCGGAGAAATTTCCATATATGCTTGCTTATCTGTAGAAGACTGTCTAATACTTCTTTTACACTTTTTAAACAAAACTCTTAATTTTCCTTTTAAAATTTCAGATTTCCCATTTGCAATCATCATTTTAGCAGCTTTTTCAAAATTTCATTCTACAAAAAAATTGTTGAATCAGCAAGGCAATGTCAATGTAAAAATTGCTCAGAATCCAGAGAAAAATAACTCAATGTCCTCAACAAATCTAGAACACCATTTGGATTAGGAATTCCTCTGCAAAAAGGAAATGAATCCATTTTATTTATCAATTGAAGTAACAAATCCATTTGCAGCAAGAGAAAGCACAGCTTTTTGATTCCATGACCTTAAATAAAATAAAGACAGAAATTCCTATCCAAGATATTAAAATCTAGAAGATAGAAATGTTTTGGCTAATAAAATCTCCAACTTATATATGACATCCATAATCCTTGGTAATTCTGAAGGAGAAAGAAAAAATAATTTAGAAAGATAAATTTCAAGCATTTATTTAGTCCAGAATCAAATCAAATGCTCGCCATGTTATTTACCAATGCAGTAGAAGGCGTCAATTGCCACTAGATATTATTTTCACACGAAAACAACTAATTTATTGCATAAGAAATGGAGAAATATCTAATATAATAATAAAGCAGAAACGGTATTAGCTAACGCACCATAATGGGAATTTTTGTCATTGCCCAAACTTCCACTGGTGCATCACGAAACAAAATAAGCAAGTACCTGGAAATTTTAAAGCACAACTGTAAGCTGGTAACTGAAGCTTATAATACAATCTCTCCATCAGTGTCAGTTAAGATACATGTGCGAAGAGGAAAGATACCAAAAGAAACACTCAGAAGAATATTAGAAGTACGACTCTTGTATATATGAAAAAGCAAGCTTATATTATATGCACTGAAGATGCAAAAAACGGATTTCAAGATAACCTTCCAGATGACGAAGTCCTTAATGCTCTAATGGGTGCACGCTCTGGCTTTTGTAAAACCCGAAATGGTCTATTAAGGCCACTTCTAAGACAAGTCACAACAAGCCTATTAATGTAACCTCCGTTTTTTTCATTCACCTGAGTCAATGAGAGGAGAGGAAAAATAAAAAGGTAAAAAGAAATCAAACTTATTATGAAAAATTAATGATAGCATTCAACTGACTATCTTTACCTGATTGTAAGAAAATGAAACCAATCTAGAATTTCCGAGCCATCGTAACCCCCTAACTGTACCAGTATGAACTGAGAAACTCGCTGCAACAGCATTGGCAGAGACATCGATGACATCAACTGTTCCACTCTGAGTTCCCAATGTCACCAAGGGAACAGCTACAGCAGGATAATTTCCTCCACCTTCATGTTATAATGTCTCGCCATCAAAGCGCTATTTATATCTTAAAAAGTGACAATTTTATGTATTTAGAGAAATTAGATATTAAACTAAAAAAAACAGAGTCAAAAAGAAACTAACGGGCCAAAGTAGCTGTTAAAGAAGGGGAGGGCACAGCCAGCATAGTTACTGTTGAAGAAAGAAGCTGAAGCTGTCCAACTAAGCTGACCTGCATCAGTGTATTTGGCATGTAAATATGCACACATAACCTAAAAAACAAGGATAGGAAAAATAATGGTGCTATTCATTGAGAATATAAATAGTCTGTAGAGAAAATTAAGAAATGCATTTTGCTAATTGTTCCATGTGGTCAAAAGTATAAGTAGAAAGCAATGAATTATCTTACACAGCAGGCACACTTAACAATCAACAAAAACTTAAAGAACTGTGCTATTTCAATTATTAAGTTACTGTTCAGCCAACAGGTGCCTACTATAAAATTTATACCAAAATAACATCAAAGATGAAATGTCTATTAACATACCATACCTTATATGATACAGATGCCTGGCTGAGAAAGGATGATGGACGACTTTTGTTGTCACTAACATTCTCTTGTTGTTTGCCTGCTTCAGAAGCAAGTCCAGCACAAGCTACACCATTTGAAAGCCGCACATCATGGGCAAAATCATTAAAATCCTTTTGGGTGTCTCCAGTTCCTTCAGAAGTCAAGAGCCAGTTCCATATTTTTCCATCATCAGAAATGGATATCACATGCGTCTTGGAAAGAAGAAGAGTATCATCACAGAAATCAAAAGGATTGTCAAAATCCATATCAGCCAAAGGAGTATTAGGACAATCATAATATAACTTGGCAACATTTTGGAGTGTTGACTCTGATTGGCAGATGGTGACAGCTAGAACTGAAGGAGAAGGGACAGAAGATCCAACTGCAGGCATCAACTCCTCCATCAAACACATTACATGCACTTGCTCTCCTCTGTGATCATATGTAAATAAGTACATTCCCTTCAGGCAGGAATTAGGGGGAAATTACAGTATGATCATCATTACAGCCAAACATAAGAAAAGGAGCAATAAAATAAAATGATCTGAAATTAAATAATATTTATTTATATGTCCTGCAAACCAAAAAGAAAACTATAAAAGCTCATTCAATTTCTATTAGTAACAATGGATACAACTTAGTGAACTTCTATAATCCACAAAATTTTCAGCTCTAAAAGGTAACACTTCTAAAATCCCATGTAACTGAATTTAGAAGTCGACTATCCTTCTGCATGAATCAGCTCTTTGAAATTTAGCAATTAGCATGCAGTATATTTGTGACTGGATCAGGTTGTCCTTCTTTTTTTCATTATCAGCACAGCAAACTAGCCTCCTTCAGTATTTCCAAAATAGACTCAGATCTCCAGCAAGTCTTTTGTAGGAAATCAATTTCACCAGAGAAAGCATCTAATACATTCCCATATTGTAAACTCCGAGGTTCCCTCGTCAAACAATATTATCCCCCTTCCCCATACTTGTCAATGAACTCAAATATTACTCCACAGCTACAATCCCATTTATGCTTCTTTAATAACAAAAGCCCTTTTCAATTCACATGATCATCACTTGATCTGAAGTTCGCTATCTCATTAACTAAAAGGTAATTGCTTATACACTCCCCTAATATGTCAAACTTTGAACTAAAGGATATGCAAAACTGAACAAAAATTGAAACACAAATCTAATATAGAAAGAGCAAGAATATTTCGAGTGATTATAGCACTTACTCTTTTCGCCGCCAGATGCTGAGACGCCCATCAAGGTGAGCACAATACAGCAGCTCATTATTTGGATCAGGCAACACATCCATAAACTTACTGCACCCTCTCGGCAAGGCTGTGCTAAAAAGTGCAGTCTCATACTGCAAATCAAACACTACCAACTCTCTTGGAAAAGTGACAAAGATAATGTGCCTCCACTGCGGCGAAAACGCCAATTTCACGCTATACAGTGGGTATATAGCTGACGCCGGCGACGGAGGAGAGGATCCACTCGGGGCATCCCTTTCCAACCTTGCTAATTCAGTGCAATCCGTTGGAATGCGAAGCACCTTTATCGCCACATCATCTTCTGTTTCTCCAAGTACTTTAATGGATAAAAGAATTCCTTTAAGACCAATCGCAATAAAATGGCGGGAATCGAAAGGATCACGGCGAATACACGAGAGAAACTCCGGCGAAGCGTCGTATTTGAAGAAACATCGGGCAGGAGAAGTAGTGGTATATAGAGAAAGGCAGGAAGGACCAGTGATTGAAGCGAGAATATAAGAGTCAGGACGGGAAAGGATCCAGCAAAGGTCCTGGATACCACATTTCGGGTTCGGATCAGGATCGAGCCAGAGAAGAACAGACTTGAGACGAAAATCGAGAAGTGCGATGCGACCATGACGGTCAGCTGCGGCAAGGAGTAGGTGAGAGGAGGAAGGCTCAGTGGAGAGGAGGTCACGACGTAAAGGGAGAGGAGTCCAGCGGACGGAGGTAATGAAGGGAGAGAGAGAAGGAGAGGAATTGGAAGGAGGAGGAGGAAGAGGGATCGTGGAAATAAGTTGGAGAGAACGGGAATCTACGACGCAAATGGAGGATCCAGAAGGAAAGGCAAGGAGACCGGATGAAGAGAGGTCGACGGAACCGAAGTTGTTGCGGGATGGTGGGCCGGGGAGCATGCAGTCCCAGGTGGACTCCGTCGTCGTTGGTGGCGGACTTCTGGGAAGAGACATTTGTTTATTAAAATTAAGATAACTGTAAGAGAAAAATAAATTTGTCTGAATCTGATTTTGATCTGTTTAGTTAAATAACGCTGTAGATTTGCAAGTGTTCGGGCTTCAAGAGGGGACTATGCAGTCGGGAGCGGCTATACTATACTATACTATACTGTACTAAATCAAGCATAAAAGAAGTTATAGATTTGATGATTTAACCTTCTTACTTAAAGATTTCATTTTTATCAACTTCATTTCTTTTTCGTTAAAGTACTTCCTTATTATGTAGATGATGAAAATAAAATAATATAATAAATTATAATATTTTTTAATGACACTAATAATTGCTATATCTTGTATAAATGTGTTCAATTTTTTTCATATGATCATCATATTTTTAGTGCATTTAATTTTTTTTTTCGGACATTGGCTGAATTCGATTTGAATTATATTTTTTTAATTTTAATTACAATACGTTTATAATTATGTTTTATATTTATAATCAATCCTTAATATATATATGGATATATGAAGATTTATATTTTTCTTATCAATATTATTTTCAAAACTCAAAGTATTAGTTTCAGTAGTATTCATTTCGATAGGAAATTTTATATATTATCTATATGAATATTTATAATATTTGATATTATGAACAAACTATATTTCTCATTTTATTATTAATGAATTTTTTTTAAAAAATAATTAATTATTCTAAAAGTCAATAAAATTAGTGTGATCAGTGAATATGAATGTTTTTCCCCTTATTAAAATTTATTTTCAAAAAAAAAAAGGAAAAAAATAAACATTTCTTTCTAAAGTTATCACAAGAGCATGACTCTGACCTCAATTTACTTTCGAAATATTTTAAAATTTTATTCTATTTTAATCCAAATATTTATTATAATTCAATAATTTTACGAGAATTGGTATTCTAAAATTTTGAAGCTTAAAACTGCAGATTTCATTAAAGCAAATCATCGAACAAAGAGTCAATAATAATAGAAGGAGAGACAGGACTCCACTTTTCCATATCAGACATGGAATATGCGCGAGTTGCAAGGAGATGAGCAATTCTATTCGCTGATCTTCAAACAAAAGACACAGAACATAAGAGAAGTTCTTTAAGCATAGCTTTACAATCCAAGACTAGACAACCACAATAAGATAAATCTGCTTTGCTACATTGTATAGCCTCGACAAGAGAGAGAGAGAGAGAGAGAGAGAGAGAGAGAGAGAGAGAGAGAGAGTCAGTTTCAAACTGAACTCATTGGAACCCATTCCACTTGGTCCAGCTTAGTGCCTCTCGAAAGGAAAGCGCTTCAGCAACAAGGGGATCAAAGCATTCACAAAGTGCTACCTGGGAAGCCTTCAACATATAGACCTCTCGCATCCTTTAATACCCATACAACGCCAACAGCAGGTGAGGATGGTGCACTGTTGCATCAGTGTTGCACTTCAAGAAAGAAGCTATTGGCTTAGTCCACTTATCAGGTGCAGGTTGGTGGGCATTAGAAGTCATCACATGCTTCAACTGAGCCTACTGCCATTCGTGTAACCAATTGGATGCTTGAGACCATGGGACAGCTGCTGATAAGTCTGAATTGTTCCAAAGAATTGAATTTCTATGCTTCCATATTACCCAAAAGGCTAGGCACACGAACTCAACATCCGCTTCTCCATGCACAATAAAAATATTAAGAAGCCATTCAAACATAGATTCAGTATTCAGCAGCTGAAAAATCTCAATAACACCTGGCAATACTAAGGGCCAACAATCATGAGCAAAAGAACAAGAAACAAACGCATGGGTCATGAATTCCAACTCTCGATTACACAAGGGACAGTTTCCATCTATCTCCAACCCCTGTTGTATCAACCTGCCACGAACCGGAACACAGCCATTGCAAATTCTCCGAAATAAATTCTTAACCTTTGAAGGAATATGCAAAACCCACAGTTTGTTCCAAAATAAACACCCAAGTGCTGGGTCTAGAATCGAAGAATATGGGTAGTACCTCGCCTTGTAGATTCGGGCGACTGGGATTATGGATTTGTAAGGAAACGCCATATCTGTTTTCCAAGGAGGGCGAGATTAAACTCATTCAGTTGGCAAAAATTCAATCCACTTAAAACATTTGGCCGGCATAAAACATCCTATCAGATAAAGTTTTAAACTTCAAATCATTCAACATAAAAAATATATAATAATATTTATTATTTAATTATTTAACAATAAAATATAATTAAATTAATTATATTGAATATTAATTCTATGAAGCATATAAAAACCAGAAAAAATTAAAAATTCCTATATTAATCTCAAATAAAAATCAAATTTAACACATATAACTTAAATGATTTTTAAAATAGAGTTAAATAGATAGATATAAATTAGCAATAATTTAAACTTCTTTAAAGCCTAATTATCTTTAAAAAAATCTTAAAATTTCTAATAAAAACTAAAGAGACATAGAAAATTTTGAAAAATAAAAGAGAGGTATAGATAAAGGAAAGAAAAAATGAAAATATTCAAAAAGATAAATATTAGATGCAGAACTTTTCATTAGGATTCTTTAATGCATGAAAAGATAACCTATAAATTTAACCTAAAGTCAAATTATTATTCCTATTCTTTAATTAATATATAACAAATAGTTTTTAATATTTAAATAATTTCTTTTATTTCTATTTAATGCCCTTAATATATGACGAATATTTTCATTAAAAAAAGCTTATTTTATTTAATTTATTAATGTAACTTTATTTTTGCTATAAAAATATAATGTCGAGTCAATAAAATAAATTTTTAATAAAAAATAAAAAATTAAAATATAAATAGAAGTAGAACGAAGAGTAATTACAAAAATCTATTTTTCTAAATCGATACAACATCCATTTTTTACTACACTCTCAAATTCTATATCTAATACACTTATAGCCTCATCTAAGAGCAATCTTTGTACTCTTCATCATGACGTGAAATTAAAGAAAGCCTCATCAAAAAAATTAAAATATTTTTGATATTATTAGTTTGGTGTATAGTCACAAGTCACGAACTTTATTTAGGCAAATAATTTCAATATATTATTGCATTTCTGTAAATAATATTTCTTCCGCTTGAAGTTTGAAAAAAAGAAAACCATTACCTGCCATTAAGCCAACACATGGTCATCGCCGTCAGTCTAATCAAGTTCTTTCCCTATCAGTAACCAAAAGACGACGCTGTCCACTAGTCCCTGCAGCTATAATTAGCATGTAACCGCTACCAATCGACTATCAGCCTGTGGCTAAACTATACTGAGTTCTGGGCTTACAGGTTACATCTACAGAGCTACTGAAGAAGATGGCTCGAGGAGGAATTGTGGATGAGAAATTCTGTTTCAAAGAGGAAACCGACCTCACAGTCCGCAAAACATCTATCTTCTTTCCTGGAGATGGATTCATTGTTTATGATCCCGACGGCGAAGTAATTTTCCGATTCGACTCTTACGGTCCAAATTCGGAGCCGGAAGACGAGCTCGTTCTTATGGATGCCACCGGTAAGTGCCTACTCTCTCTTGTTCGGAAGAAGCCGAGTCTCCATCAACGGTGGGAAGGGTTTTTAGGCGAGAGAAAGGAAGATGATCATCATATCCATCATCTTCAGGAGCCAATTTTTAGTGTTTTCAGATCGAGCATCATCGGACGGTCGAGATTGGTGGTGGAGGTTTGTAGCGATCCGAGTGAGGAGTATCAGATAGAAGGGTGTTATGCACAGCGACGGTGTAAAATTTACACTGTTTCATTTGGGGATTCGTCAAAGCAAGCTGTGGCCGAGATTAAAAGAAAAGTGGACCCCTCAACTCATGTGATGCTTGATAAGGACGTGTTTTGGCTTTGTGTTAAGCCGGGGGTTGATGCTGCGTTTGCGATGGGATTGGTGCTTGTTCTTGATCAGATGTACGGTGATGATGATGGTGCGCGCGAAGTAGATGATCCTACCGTATAGTTTTTGGATCTTTTGAACTAGGCGTTGAGAAAAAAAAAACAAAAATTTAAATTAACTATTTGTTCATGAACTTGTATTATTTAAGCCATTGTTTTAATGCAAGAATCTCGGTATGTTATGTGGACACTTCGAAACGGATGACGGGTGTGCCTGAAACGATTAAACTGAAAACGTCGCATATTTCAAAATTTTCAATAAACGTTGACCCTTGATCAACAAGATTACTCTTGCAGAGATTCAAATTTGTTTAAAAGAATTCAAATGTTAAAAATTAATATTTGATAATTTTAATTTAATTTTTTTAAAAGTAGAACCATAATGTGTAATTTCCTTTAAAGAGTAGAACGTTAAGGCTTTTAGCCCTTCCTGATATCCAACTTAATGGTCACAACCAGTGTTGCTAAACCCGTTTCGGATATTGATCCAAATAAAGAACTGAATAGATGGATAATTGGTTTAATTGGTGGATTAACGGTTCAATTCGGGGATCATAAAAATATATATTTAAAATAATTATAATATAATTAAAAATATAAAAAAAAATCAGTGCAGATCAGTCGGATCTGTACAAATCCACCAATTCAATCACGGTTTCAGCTGGTTCAATCCGGTTATTTTCCTTAGACGGTTCAAGAGTAAAATGGGTCCGATTTTGAAACCAATTCACTAGTTCTCCAAGTTGACGCACTGAATTGGGCCAGGTTTAATAACTACAACAGAAACAACCTGATCCTTTCTTGTGATCAGTTAACTTACTTGGCCCAACAACAGAGGTAGTCCTATGCCATTTCCATCTTGGTTCCGATCCTTAGCACCTACCCAAGTATCCAAGCAAGACCATCCATTGAATTTGGGCAGTAAGGGTAATGGGTGATGCTTCCTTTGCATAGCCATTTTGAAAGAGTGGGCAGCAGGGACATCAGACATGGACAGTATAAAGTGGGAGAAACCATGCAATGTGTTGTCAGCGATAGGCCATTCTCAGCACAGGAATGGATGGATTTTTATAATAATATCCTTTTCGACATGAGATTAACTTTAGTTTGAGATTCTATCCACAAATATTTTTCCATGGATCCAACCCTTTACCTTGATAAGATGGATTATTTATTTATTTCAATTTAAAAATATATAAAACTTTAGACAGTAATTTGTTCACATGTATACATTAAATTTTTTTTGTTCACATGTATATAGACAACTAGATTAAAAAATTTATGAAGGTAAGAAAATCTCTCTCATAGTTTGCTTTTTGAAATTTGAATGTAAATTAATAAAAAAAAAAAAAACTCATTGATTGAATGAATAATAGACTTATTAGCTGGTGTTTGTTTTATTTATGGTATACATATATAAGCTTAATAAATAAATATGGAGAGAAATGCATGTACGAATGTTGGAGTGGAGTGGGGATACTTACCCAAAGAGAGAAACACTGCCCTCTATATTCCCATCCTGTTAGAAGAAAAAACAGAAATATATCTTGTCTTATTCAAGATAGAACCATGTGAAAAAATAAAAATTGTTGCCTCATTTCCATCATATTGTAGGCAAATCCACATAGAAAGACAAATGAATCCTAATAGAAAAGGAAGAAATTGAAAGAAAGTGCGAGGTAAAAATAAGAAAGATCATTGCTTTGAAAAGGAGGGGGTGAATGAGTTTAAGTGATGGCATAGGAGGAGGAAGAAGAGGATGTCATTTTAGTTTGCGCCCATTCATGCACCTAAAGGGACTAAAATGAAAGAAGGCAGATATGCAATTGAAATGCATAAAGGGGGCCAACTTTTTGTTTTTTAGTTTTTGACTAATTACAAAATTAATTAAATAAATGAAAAAGAGAAGAGAAAACCAAAAATAACCAAACATACTTTCACCAAAAAGATGACTTGATGAAAAAATTTGGTAAACTCTCTAAATTATTGGGCAAGGCAAAGTTATGGGAAAGCAACTCTTTCTCTCTCTTTTCACTGCTCCCCAGCCAGCAAAAAGAAGCCCCCATTGCATACTGGAACTTGATTTGAAAGAAGAGGAAAACAACATAAGAATTGAAGTGACCCATCTATACCCATGTAGTGTGCTTTCTTTATAAAACCTGAAGTATCTCTCTCCTCCCTCTCTCTCTCTCTCTCTCTCTCTCTCTATCTCAACTAGAGAGAGTTGCCGGCGAAGATGCCGAGGCCGGGGCCGAGACCATATGAGTGCGTCAGAAGAGCTTGGCATAGCGATAGGCATCAACCCATTAGAGGTTCCATCATTCAACAAATTTTCAGGTTCTGGGTCTTGCTTACTTACTTTCTTGAATCCAAGCTGTTTTTTAATGTTTTTTTTTTCTGTTTTTTGTGCATTTTGTGACTGTGCACCATGTGTTTGATTAGGGCCGTCAATGAAACTCATAGTGCCGCAACTAAAAAAAACAAGGAATGGCAAGAGAAGCTTCCTATTGTCGTCTTGAAAGCTGAGGAAATTATGTACTCTAAAGCTAATTCTGAGGTATTATGGTTTCGGTTACAAATTTTGGATCTTCGTTTTGTGTACTCTGTTTTTACACTTAGGTTGCATTGATTTGTTGCTTAGGCCGAGTATATGAACCCAGATACATTATGGGATCGTCTGAATGATGCTGTTAATACCATTATTAGAAGAGATGAGAGCAGTGAAACCGGCGAGCATTTGCCTCCTTGTATCGAAGGTACCGACTTTTAGTTCACTTTTAAATTTCTTGGATCCAACTGAAAATTTATGCTTCTGGGCTGGTTTTTATGTGGCCAATGGGTTAAGACTCTACAACTTTGATAGATTTGAATAAGTATGCGTAGTTTTGAGCTTTATTTTGACTTGCAATTAGAAGTAGTTTCAAATAAGTGTGCTCAATGTGCTAAAGCATGCATTTTTGCCCAAATGTTGTTTAGCTGCCCTCAACCTAGGCTGCATTCCAGTTAGAGCTTCAAGAAGCCAACGACACAGTAATCCCAGGAGTTATCTCAGCCCAAGAGTGCAAGAACCTGCTTCGGCACCACTCAGAGTCTTGGAAAAAGCTAATGATAAACAATGCCCTCAGTTAACTTCATTTCAGTCCAGCAGTCAGATAAACTTTGCAAGAAGCATTATGGCTGCGAATTCAGCATTTCCAGTTTCAGAATCTAACCTTTGTTTGACTGAGACTAATAATGTTGCTGCTCCTTGCAGTTATCCTTTAACATATGAGAATACTTCTCCTGGTCGTATTCAGTTGATGACACGGGACACTAACAAACAACTGAACTTCGGTTCAGTTTACCCTTTGTATTATGAAAATAACTTTCACATCAAACAGCAGCATTTGGTTTCCCAATTCCCAGAGAAGACAAACTCAAATAATATAGTTGTTGGTAAACCTATCAGCAAATCAGTTACAGAGCCTGCTGAAATGGGTGTCCTCCAGGACTTCTTCTCCTGTAATGGTGCTGAAATTTCTGCCAAGGGTATCTCTCATGCAGATATGGGGAATTGTAATAAGAAGCCATTGGGGACACAATGTGATTTGTCACTACGGTTGGGTCTATTCACTGACCCCTGTATGAGCGTGGAAAGGAATTCATTCCAAGAAACTGAGGATGTTGGTTCAAGCAGTTCTCTTGACAGGGGTAAGTTTAGTGATTTTTGTCTACACAAGAACAAGGAGTTGCGTCTTTCTCCTAGTAGAAATATTGATATTATTTTCGAGTCCTGTCCAATTAAGCGGTCTTCAGTGGGAGAAGATGAGAATTTGGATACAACTTTCAGAAAGCGTAAGGCACCATCTAGTGACAGCGTGAAGGATGGACAGTTTTGCTGGAAACCTGAGTTTCCTTCTGATCGGTTCACTGGTCGAATAGAAAGGCCAGGTTTGTAGACAATGTTTTCCTGTTGTAGTGTATATTCATCGAGATTCAAGATGTCTCAATTACGCTGGTCAATCCATTTTGCAACCTCATTTTGGTATGTAGTTCTGATCACAGAGATTTACACACTGAGTTGCTAACTGTGAGACTGCAAGTCGGGACTTAGCAAAAAGGCGAATTGTAAATGAAGTCTGAGTTTGATTCTTATGTTAATAGTTGGAGAACATACAAACTCAAGACACTGAATGACTATAACATCTAATTGAATTTGACTAGTTTATCTTGAAATCAGTAGCACAATATGTTCTCTGCATGAATGGCTTCTCTACCATGCAGAAATCACCTTGCCCAATTCGTAAGTGGATTAGTGCCTCTGTAACAAGTTCACTTAGTATTTGTTAATTCAGATGTTGGTCGCAACATTTATTGTAAGTTAGCTGCAGGCCATTATAAAGCTCTTTACATTGTTTCATGGGGTAAAAAGGAAGAAAGGAAAAAGAAGAGGTGCTTCTTCAAATAGTTATGTCCACTTAATGTGGTGGGTGTGCAGATTTGTCCAATGTAATTTCCTGAAAGGACATGATTTTCATTGTTTTTATTTGGCAATTCTAGATTAGTAGGTGCCAGATAAGGTTCTGCAGTTATTTGCCCCATGTGATGTGAATCGACTGTTCTTTTCCTTCTGTGTATATGTAAGAGCTTGGTTAGGTAACTAGCATGGAAACTCTGGATGTTTATATTCTGAAGAGCAGGCTGTCGTGGAGAGATATAACCACATAAGAATTTGGAAAGGTATTAAGTAAACATTTTGCAGGTGTTTCTTTAGAATTATCCTTGATTAGAAGTGGTTCAGAATGATTGCTGTATGATTTCTGTTGGTTATACGCGTGATTGCTATGTGATTGGGTGTTTTACATTACACTAACTAATTTGAGAAGGTTTAGTTGGTTATGATGTTTAACTGCACGATCGGAAGGACTGTTTGCAATGGAAGAGGCAAAGTTGATGGCATGGCGGCAATAAGAGCGTTCTCAAAATCTTATTCAATGCCCATTTGAGCTTCTTTCCTTGACTCTTGGTAGTTGAATCATTACTGGGAGCTATAACTTTCCTAGCTGATATTGTAAATGCAAGTTTGCAGCTTAGTTTTGGTAGAGTTCATTATGTTGGTAGTATGCATAGATGTAGAAAAAGAATACTTATGTGAAAAGCTCTTTCTTTTTGTGTACTTTTTATTAATTTGGTTTGCAATGTTTGAAGCTCTAAAAGCAATTATTTATGTTTTTACTTAAACCCTTTCCTTTCTTGGGTTAAAGGAAGGTGGGTGTCTTTTCTAATGGTTTATGTGAGCCAAAAGCACTCAATTTTACCTTCTAAATTCAAGACTTCTCAAAATATTAAGGTGAGTTTGTTGAAACTTTCAAATGACTAACTGTCCAAATAGACCCGGCCGCTGGAGGGGTGTTAAGAGTTGTTTCTCTTGTAATGTTCTTACTTCTCACGCACATGCTGACGAACGAAATTTTCTCTGGTAGCGCTAAGTTATGAAAATTACGCTTGCTTTATAATATATTACTGTAAATATAAATCTTTATAAAGTTGAAATCATTGACTAAGCTTCACTTTTTTCTTCATTACTTATTTTGGTTCCCCAATAAGGAACTTGTTGGTTGCTATGTTACCTCCAGCACAATTATTCTGATGACATTAGTTTGTCTGATTTTTACCTGCAGGCCTTTTTGTTGGGGTGACATTAGGGTACTTAGACACAAAAACTGTGGTTCACAATATGTGAAATATTACTTTTCCTTCCCTGAAATATATGTGACTGGCCTGACAGTTGAAGCATGTTTTTTGTTTTGGTATTTGTTTCACAAATATATATGAAATTTTTATTATTCGATATTTTAAAATAAAGAATAGATTGTTACAATAATAAAAATGATTCTTTTATTTCATCAATTTGTTTTCCAATATATATAAATTTTTAGCATACAGATTCAAAAATCTAAAATTAGAAGTAAAATGATACCATACTTAGGGGCGAGCAATTCTAAGTTTTAATAAAAAATAAAATCAAATTTACTCATTTCGGTCAAACTTAAAATTGTTATTTTAAAAACTCGATTACTAATAGTTATGGATATACGAAAATCTTTATTTTTCCATTTTAGTTCGGTTATCAATATAATTAATTAAATTTATAGGGTCAAAATAGCTAATTTAGTTTGAAAAAACTATTCAAACTCAAATTTATTTTAGATCTTTTATTAATAATGATAGGACACCTGAGGGTACGGAGCATATATTCTAAATACTCGTCTTATTTTTATCATTAAGAATAACTAAATTCAAATCCAACCAATTTGATTTAAATTGATTTTCATATCATTTGATTTTGAATTCAGTTACTATAAAAATATATCTGGATGTACCAAATTAAGCCAATTATGATGAACCAAATGGTAACCTCAAACTTTTAAAAAAATTTATGTATGTGGTGTTTATATCTATACTTTTTATGATGAAGATTTGGATAGTATTTATTTTATTTTATTTTTTAAATATTGATGAGGATAGGAAGAATTTCCAAAACATTAAAAAAAAAGAAGAAAATCTACAATTTATTTTCTTTTATCGGACGAGTTATACACTGGGTAGGATGAAGCACAGAGTGAATAATTTAGAATGGACCCATTTGAACAAGTGCACATCACATCTCCACACTCTCTGTCTCAATAAAAAAGAAACATTTTGGGTCCACATTTTATCCTTCTTTTCCTCTCCTCTTTTTCCCCCAACCCCCTTTTTTTCTTGCAGTTTGTCAAAAATTTTCTTGGCATGAATGACCTATGTATATATAAGAATGGACATGCGTGCATGCGGGTGTGCTTCAAAGGGCTTATGTATAACCAAGCATGCTAGCACTCAAAATTGAATTTTTATGCAAGTGGAAGCCAAGACACGTTCCCCAAAATACATGCGATGAAGAAACACAAATAATTACTACACGATCACTCGATAAACAATCTACTGATAAAAATAAGCTATAAATCAAACAATACAATTACTAATTGTTAATCTCTCTGTCTCAACGAGTTTAACATTAAACACTCAGAAAGCAAAAAACACATAACAAATTAAATAGCAGTGATGAAGAGGATGGTAAGTAAGGAGGAGAGAGCAACAGCCGAGGAAGTAGCAGCAACGGTGAGCGATGGAGCTGCAGAGGGAGGAAGTGGCGGTGATGCAATTCCATTTCCAACTTTGACAGCCACCTTCATGCCTTGTTCGCAGTGGTTGCCGACGGAGCAGACAAAGTAACGGGTCCCATTAGCAGCAAGAGGGACAATAACTCCACTTGTTACTATTACTATTCCTGTGTTTGTGCAGTTATTATATTCCTCTTCGTTTGCTACTTCTGTTGCAGTATGTGCCCCAGTCCAGTTGAACACTGCAGATAAAATCAATTAATTAAGTTAAATTCCTATTAGCATAATAATAAAAATTAATTAGCATAAGCTTACGAAGGGAGTCTCCAATCTGAAATGTTTTGTTGTTAGCCCAATCCTCGTAGTAGCCAACTGAGTTGTTGGGAGGTACAGTCCATCCCAAATCGTCTCCTACTGTATATCTTGTAGCAGCATTTGCACCTTCTAATGATACTATTATTGCCACTGCAACCATAAAAAATCCAGCAAAGCTCATACTCGTTCTAGCCATGATCGGTGTTAGTCTGGTTGGTCGCCTCTGAATGGAAAAACTAACTGTAGCTTGCTCTTTAAAATTTGGGATTTTTCGCTTTAATTGGAAAGGAATGTACCTTGAGGAACGGGGAAGGGATGAGCATATATATACTACATGGAATGCAAATTGTAAGGGACAAGTAACATAGAAAGACTTGTTCCGTTCAATTGTATCAATTATATTTTTAAGAAAAATAAAAGAATTACCGCACTTTGAACACACTACGAAATTGAATTTGTCTTTGCAGAATTTTTCTGGTCAAAAAGTGACTAAATGTTAAGGATAAGTTATAAGATAGTTGTTAATTGACGAATGCTGATCATCCTTCAGTACAATTTTGGTTATGATTGCTATTAAATAATCATTAACTGTATAATTGTATTCTCGGTAATCTATATTTATAACCCATATAAAAGTACGAATGAAGGAGAATATTAGGTTCCAAAATGCCCTTAAATGCACTAATTGATAAAAAAATATTATTAAAGATAAAAAAAAGCATAAGAGATTAATTAATTAATCAGTATAATTAAATTAAGCATACCCAATTCATCTCCAGGCAAAAAAGTGGGCTTAATCAGTATACTATTCAATTAATTAAATAGCAAGTGTTTTTTTATTATTTTAAATTAAATAATTATTTTTACTAAATATAAACCGTTATCTAAATTAACTATATCTTATTGTCATATATACCTTCAATAAAAGCTCAATTACAACAACAACAAGAACGAAAACAAAGAATTTTCTTATTGCTATTGACAAAATATTTAACATTATACAACATCACAATATGGCGAGTTACACTCAAATCTTTACCACAACATCACACAAAGCTCAGTACTAATAGAAAACTTATTTAACGTTAAACATATAGCCAAATTTGGCAATTTAAAGAGAAAAACTGAATAAATATATGATAACAGAGGCGAATAAGAGAACTGAAGGTAAGGCAGTAATGGTGAGACGCAACGGATTTGCAGAATTTGATGATACTCCATTGCCAACTTTGATCGTCACTTTTTGACCACTTGAGCAGTGAGTTCCAATTGTGCAGATGAAGTAACGAGTGTTGTTTTCCGGCAAAGGGACGGTGACGGGGCTTGTTTCATGGAGAAACCCATTTGTTTTTGTGCAATTACCATATTCTTCTTTTGATGTTACTTCAAGTACATTGTGCACCGATGTCCAATTGAACACTGATACGTCCAATTCAACGATTAATAATTAATATTTAGTAAAACAGTCGATGACTACTACAGTAATTAGCAGACAGTTGAAAACTGAAATATTAATCCTTTCTAAAACTCCACCTAATTTTCACTCTTGATCTTATTTAACAGACAATCCATACAAAATTTTAAATATTATTAGAAAAATTAAAATTGTAAAATTCAGATAAGAGTAAATCTTAATCATAATTTTTTTTTTCTCCAAAACAGCTCAAACAATAATAAGATTTTAAAAGGAGAGACGCATCGAAAAATCATAAAATTTCTAAGACCCTATGCAATTAATTAATGGTAAAAGAAAAATTAAAATGAATGGAAATACAATAAATAAATTAAGTAATTAATTAATTAGTATAATTAAGCTTACCCAATTCATCTCCAGGCAAAAAAGTCTTATTGGCAACCCAATCGTCATAAAAAGACGGGTCTGTGGGAACTCTCCAGCCCATAGCGTCTCCAACCGTGTAAGTAGTATTAGCTGTTACAGTCTCTAATAAAGCCAGTGAAAAGATCAAGTACCCGGTCCAATCAACCCGAATACCCATTTTCTGTGTTCTACAGGTCGACCCTGCGGCTGTGTCGGTTGCCGGCGTCGTCTGTCTCTGTGCAGAAAAAGAGAGATACGATGGACTTACAAGCTTCAATTATATGTGAGAGAAGAATAGCAACAAGGCTCATCCACAATCTATGGTCCTCACATTTTAGATGCATTATGTGTTACAGTAACATATAATTCAAGAAATTGACAGCTACTTTTTGTTAATGGCTGTCCTTTGACTTGTTAATTTTTGTCTATCAGTCAGCGTTCGTATCACCTTTTTCACTGGCTGATACAAACACCTTTCGACCTATGAACGAATATGCAAGTATACCTAAATAAAACTAAGTATCGAGAATTTAAGTGATTACGACAGTTTTAAGTAATTTTTCAGAGTTTTTCTTTGTATTTTTAATTTTTGAAAAATAACATTTTCCTAATTAAAATTATAATATTTATAAATAATTTTTTTATTAAATATTTTAATAGCATAAAATTTATACTGTATATCTATCTCAATCTCAAACATTTTTTATCTGATTTTTCTTTTTCTTCTTGTTCTGAAATTTCTTTTTAAATTCACTTGTGGTATTTTCTCTCTCCAGATCGTGATTTTGTTGTATTGCGTACAATTCGAATGTTGTATTTTTGTATTGTGTATTATGTGAATTTGTACTTTCTTTCTCTGTACAAATGCTGCTTCTTCTCTCTAGCTATGTACTTGATGTGTGAAAATATTGAGAAATTAAATTGAAAAAAAAAGGAGAAAATAAAAAAAGAACACTGCCGCTACCTGTGAACCAGAAAGAAAGAAGGTGGCGAGAGAGAAGATGTGGGCTCGAAGGTGAAAGCTTGGCGGTTATGGTGGAGTTAGAGTGTTGAACAAAGAAGATGATAACAATATTTTAGCTATCCATGGAGTCATTTTGGTAAGTTTAACACATAAATATGAATAAATTGGACAAAAAGACTCAGTGAATATAAAATAACTTCAGAGGAGCTAAAAAAACACAGAGAGTGTATATTCTATTTTTCCTTCAAATTTATGAAATTTAATTTGATAATACATTTTATTTATTATATTCTTTAAAAAGAGCGAGACATTTTTTTAAATTTTACTATTATTTATTATTTTAATAAATTAATTTAATGATCTAAGTTTCCAATTGACGGAATCGTCCACGTCAATTCTTGGTTGTTAAGATAAAAAAAAAATATATATAAGTGAAGAGATATTACCTAACAAAAATGCAGACCTATATTTTTGGTGACCTAATTAGGCCGTCATAGGTCACTTTATAAAGTCTTGACACGTGTTAGCTATTAGCTATTGATTAATCCACCCACCAATTTAACTGTAAGGAACATAACAAATTAATTCAAGAAAGATGTGAACATCGAAGAACATAGAAATATAATTCAATTTTCTAATTGGATTTGTCTGTTGCCGTGTCTATCTAAAATATTGAATTTGCGTAATCCAGCCATTGAAAATCAGACAATTTGCCGATAGCGATATAGTCATGCAGGTATAGAGTTTTGACAAATTCACATCATTAATGGTGACTCATTAAGCAATTTTAAAATGAGTGAATTTGTATTTAGTGGCTGATTGATTCAATTATATAATCCTTCACTTATATCTTTATTACACTATTTAATTTTCTTTTAATTGAGAATAAAATATTATTATTATTATTATTTTGATAAAACCTTTAAAAAAAAATTAAAAGAATTTTCATTAATTTAACGAGTTGAATTACTTAAATTTTAAAATTTTAATTTTAATTAAATTTATTAGATATTCCAACGAATGAGGAAAAAAATGGACTCACTACTTTATTTTGCAAACGGTGGTACCAAATAATTAAGCTGAAATGTGAAAAACAGCTTTATTAAATGTAAAAATAAGAACTCAATCTTCTGTCTATGAAAAATATAACCACATAAAAATGAATTACTCTCGCACTAATACAAGAATTAATCAAAATTCTCCATCAAACCTAATACAAAAAAGCTACAATGATAGAGAAGAAGGTAGCAGAGAGACCAGCAACGCTAAGGGATCTAGCAGAACTGTCCGATGGAGGAGGGGCAGTAGAACCTGCTGGAGAAGGAGAAGTGGGGGTGCCAGGTGAAGGGGGGGTGCTGCTACCACCAACATTAACTGCTAGCTTTTGTCCAGCTGTGCAGTGGCCGGGAACGGTACAGATATAGAAATGTTCGCCGGCGGTGAGGGTGATTCTTGTTGGCGGAGTGCTGGAACGAGAGATGGGATTTGCAGTATTGCATGAGTCATAATTTTCCTTTGTAACCTCTGCTACATCGTGAGCTCCATTTGGGTAGTTAAACACTGTAAACATAAACAAAGTAAATAAGTACAATAACATAAAACAAATTTAGAAATAAGAAAATTGCAGATTGCGAAAATAGGATTAGTTCTTACCTAAAACGTCTCTGGCGTTGAAGGTCTTGTTAGAAGCCCAATTTTCGTAAAATGTAGCAGCGTTAGCAACCACAGCCCAGCCTTGGTTGTCGCCAACAGTGAAAGTCTCAGCGGAGGATGGTGCTGGTGATGGGTTAGAAACTGGTGACAGTGATGGTGGCGTAGAAACTGGTGATGGTGATGGTGATGATGTTTGTGTAGAAACTGGTGATGGTGATGGTGATGGTGATGATGTTTGTCTAGAAACAGGTGATGGTGATGGGGCAGAAACTGGTGTAGTGGCAGCCTGAGGTGCTGGAGAAGAAGAAGGTTGAGGAGTTGGAGCAGTAGTAGTTGCAGCACTAACATTGATCATCAACTTTTGACCAGCACTGCAATGACCGTTAAAATTACAGAAGAAATAATGTGCTCCTGTTTCATTAATGGTGATTCTTGCAGGACTGGTTGATACCAACGAAATAGGATTACTGGTTGAGCAAGCATCATAATCCGCCTTCGTTACTTTAGCAACATCATGTTGGTTGTTCAAGAAATTGAACACTACAAACATTTAACAAAAAGAAATAAAAATTCAGACTTTTGTCGCTGTGATTCGTTTTTAAATATCATAACATTGCAAGAAAGTCTAACTAAGTAGTGATGTTCTTACCAAGAATGTCACCAACAACGAAGGTTTGGTTTGCAGCCCAGGAAGAGAAAGTTGAAGCTCCACCAGGAGGAATAATCCACCCTAGAGAACCACCCACTACGTGAGTTGTTTGTGCGGCGGAGCTATGAATTAAAGCCGCTATAGCAATGACCGCAAGAAATGCCATGTTCAATCTTCTTGCCATTGAAATGTGTTCCTAATGGTCAGGTCGCCCCTGCTCTGTTTCTGTTCTGTTTTGAAATGTAAGTTGCTCTGTTTTCACTCTGTAGGAGATGAATTTGGGTTTGTGTCCTTTGTTTTCCAATTTATAGAAAGGGTTGTTGATGCCCAAGGACAGTACCTTCAACAAGTGAATTATTTTAGGCCGTTAGATGGAGGACACGTGTTTGATCTTTAGTAGTTTGATTAAGCCTGGTCTAAATATTAGTATTCTTCAAGGGCGGCCGCGAAATGGGACTTCCAGAAATTTTTGAGAATTTGCCGCGTGAGGACTAAGAACTCACCAAACTTAATGACTTTAGGCGTTTACTAGTCAATGATTTTTGTTTGCAAATTGTAATTAAGAGTAAACAAAACAAATAAAAAGAAATATTAAATATTAAAGTGCCATGGACCATCTTGGAAGAATCGGTGCTAGAGAAGGTTCATCCCATAAAGGTGTAAAGAGAAGCATGTGAACATAGAATATTGTTTTTTTTTTAAAAAAAGCAAAAGAGAAGACTTCAAAATGCAAATTTGTCTATGACCTTTCAATTATATGAGAGTTTGGAAGCCTAAACCAAACTAATTTGAGCTACTTTACATGATCTATATGTTAGGAATTAATGGGTTTTTTTCTTTGGTATTCTTGTTTTCACATTTGAGTCAAACAGTTATTTTAAATTTCATCTTTTTTTTTATTTTATAAATAAAGTTCGCTTAAAATGCATTTCATTTCTACTAATTCAATCATCATTTTTCCAAGTGAAGAGACAAATTCATTAACTAGAATAAAAGAGAAACAACTCTTGAGAGGACTGTCCGTTTCTTGAAACGAAATAAAAAAGAATGTCTATTGTGACATTCTTAAAAATGATGAATTAATCTTCGCAGTACTATATTTATGAATGATGGGTTTGATGGAATTTAGTTAATGAATTGGAAAAAAATTAATTAGGAATGCCTCAATGTCTTTAACTTGCTTTTTCTTTTCTTGGTTAAATTATATCTTCAATAGAATAAGTGGATCATAACTTCATTTTTCAATCTACCTTCTCAAAAAAAAAAGAAAAATTCTAGAAGAATATGAACTATAAGAAATTTGTATATAGTCAAAATTTGCATGCCTCATATTTGATATATATTTCTTTTTTCAAAAAGGGAGAGAGATTTTATTTTATTTACCAATTTATTTAGTGTCATTTTAAGAAATTTAAAGTCAATATTTGATTAAGAGGGATTATTAGTTATTAATGAAGTTTACTAACGGACAAGAAATCAAATAAAAATATATAATAAATATAAAGACTTAGGGTTTATTTGTATAACCCTTTCTTGATTTGTGGTTTTGAAGACCAATAAGCACATTTTGACACTCAAAAAGTCCATAATGTATAGTTGGCTTGGGATTCCTTCTCGTTGGCACTGACCTTTCTTTCTCCTTACATAATGGTAGTTGCAAGCATTAACAAAGCCCTCTCTACTTGGTGTCTTGGTTCATGGAATAACATACAATAATGTATTTTTTTTATTGGTTGAATAATAATTTATTGGTTCAAATTTTTAAATGTGTTATAATCGTTAACGGTGCTAATGTGGGTTTGGAAGCCTAAACCAAACTAATTCTAAGCTACTCCCAAGTGTTTGTTTTGGTGTTCTACTTTACCAATAATGGGTTTGATGTAGTTTAGTTCATGAATTAGATAAATTTTTATTAGGGCATCAACGTCCTTGATTTGGTTAATAAAATAAGGTTATTGATCGACGAATTCATTGATTAATTGATTGAATTTCAAAAAAATAAGATGTAATTTTAAAAATTACAAAGTAGATGATTGACTTGCGTCAATACAATCACCTAATCATAATTTTTTTATTGAGTTAATTGAAGTTTTAATCTTTAATTTTTCACCATCTAAAAGGAATATTAGGAGGAGATGAACCTTTCTTTTCTAGTTTTTGGTCAACTTGCTTAATTATATAATTATTATTTAGAATTTGTTTGATGAGTTGAGGTGTGGTTTGTGGAAATGTTCACAATTTCACACCATGTGCATAAGCTATCAAAAAAAGGCAAAGTACATATTTATAAAAGTAATTTAAAAAAAAAAAGGCACATTCTGAATTTAATATATATATTTTTGTACGCATTTGCTTGCATGTACATATTATATTATAATATAATATATAAATAATTATTTCATCTTGAAAATGGGAAGCTTCCAATTGTGGTGGGATTAGAAAAATAATAAAACTCAGCATTTCACTTTTCAATTTTTACATTAGAAAAAAATACATAAATTTACATTTAAATTTTATAAAAAAAATTTAATAGACTTTTAAATTACATTTAAAATTTTTAGTTCATAAAATTATATCTCTTGGGTATTTTTAATTTATAAAATTACATTTATTAAATATTTTAATTTATAATTATTGGAATGTATTGGATTAATAAAAAATACGAGACATGTCATTTAACAATTTATATCAAAAAATATATAAAGTATAACAATTATTAAACACATATTTAATATTAAAAGTTGAGAGTCACTTTCAAATTTTTGTTCTGTCAACAAAATTTGGGAGCCTTCTACGTACAATGCCAATTAATCCACGGCAATGATCATGTGTCCACCAGAAGCAGAACTTGCATTAGCCAGATGGGCTGTTGGCGGAATAGAGTGCTCCATGGACAGCTTGTCCATGTGACGCTGAGTTTCTTCAATTAGTAGCAGGGAATGGAAGATCATCAAATGTAATAGGGCTGTTACAAGCCTCAATGGATTGTGTAAAGAGATGGTAATCAGCACCAAGATCTTCTCTGAAGTGAGACATTGAAAAGAAGAGTGTTAATCAAAAATGGACTTGATTTGCTTCATACAAACGTCTATTGAGTATTAACCTTGGTATAAATGCTTTAATTTTTTTCTCAATTACTGCACCTGTGTGCCGGAGCCGGGACCAAAAATTATTTGGAGTTCAATCCAACTTGCACGCAGTGTCCACATTAATAGGGCTTTTTCCAGTGATAGTGTCCTGTAAAAAAAAAATTCCCTAAATGATGTTCAATGAAAAGTATTTATCAAAATGGTGTTTTGTTGACATTTCAAATGCTTTTATTCCGGTCATAATATAACAAATGCATTGTTACATTATGATTGCAACAAAAGATTTAAATTTTAATTTATTTTAACGTTGTTTAACAGTTTTACAGACCAATATTCTCTCTCCTCTCTCATTGAGTTGAATGTTACACTACAACGAAAACAGTGTCACAACGTCAGACATAATATATTCTAAGTTTTGGAAAGGTGTATAAAGTAAAGGTATGATACATACGCATAAAAAGATACTATATTACATTGTAAGTGTAACAATTCAAAAAGTTTAATATTTTTAGGATCTCCAGTGGAATAAAAAATGGTGCAAGGAAATAAAAATCAGGCATGGAATCATTGTAAAAATGGAACCCTGCAGGAATCTCATACATAAATTATCTTTACAATTGATATATTATTAGAAGAACAATTAGTATTCCACAACTCTGTATAAACTCTCTCCACTGATTTAATGTTGTTCTACATTATCAGTAGAACAATAGCAATATTTTTTCTTGCCATGCGAGTCTCAGCCATAAATTGTTACAATATTGTTACACTTACAATGTAACAATTGAAACTTCACTTATATTTTGATATTATTTCACTTATAATATAATATTCAAGTAATAAAAGAGGAGTTAGAATTTTATTATGTAAAATAATACGGACCGTTAAAATAAATTAAAATTTATTAGTCACAGTGCAACAATGCATTTGTTAGGCCGAAACAAAAGTTTTTGAAATGTCAACATAGCACTATTTTGATAAATATTTTTTATTGAACGCCATCTAGGAAAATACTTTTTTAGAGGGCACAATTTTGGGAAAAAGCCCAAATTAATAATTGGAAGAAGGATGGTTTCACCAATGGAGGCAAAAAGCTAGCTTATACAAGCCAGTCATGACTCATGTCTGATCCATTATGTTTATTATGGATTAATAGAGCCAACAGGATTTCCTTTTGGAGGTGAAGTTATTCTGCGTTTCAATCTCTTGTTGGTTTTTTATTGAATTGCAGAACCATAAAAAGTGGGGTTTTGCTAGTAGCGAGGTATTGTCCACAAGGTGTTTGTGACTTCAAGAAAATAAGTTTTGCTTAACCTAAAGGTAGAAAGAAAAATAATGGTCCAATCCAAACTCATTGGAGCTGATAAAATTAAGTTTGTTGCCTGGTTGAATGAAAGATTATAAGACTACAAATAATACGAAACAGAGGATCTCACAGAAAGAATCATCAATAACATCTGATACAATAATGGAATACATATAATCATAGACCAATAGGCATGCTCAACCTAACAAAAATACAGATGCAATAGTTTACGTATAGTATATATTCTAAAACAAAGCCATGGCAATAGACAAAAGGGAAACGAAGAATCCAACAGTAGCTTTGGAAGGGGCTGAACTAACTGGGGCAGGAGAGGGAGACACAGTGACAGGATTACTCGTGCTGCTACTTGATGGCGGATGGGCTATGCTAGGAGGCAAAATGCCGCGGCTGGTAAGTACCTTAATGGCCAGTCGTTGACCCAAGGCGCAACGGTTTGGATAAGTGGAAGTAAAGAAATAATCACCACTTGTATTGAGCAAGATCCGTGCAGGGCTTATAGACCAAACTTGGATGGAGCTATTTGTGTTGCAACTCTCGTAGGCTTCTTTGCTCACTAAGGCTACGTCTTCAAGTCCATTCACGAAGTTGAAAACTGCAACCCAATTAATGAACTATATCAAGATTTTAAACTTCAATTTGATCAAGAGATTTTTAATCCCAAAGAAACTGAGTTTACCTAGAGTGTCTTTAACCAGGAAAGTCTTGTTATAGGCCCAAACCAAGTAAGCCAGTGGACCACCAGGAGGAACAAGCCACCCTAAGCCATCTCCGACAGTATAGGTAAGTGGGGCTCTAGGTGAAAGTGGTGAAGGTGCTATAGGTGGATGGTGAGGATAATGAGGTGCAAGATTGGATCCAGGGGGAGTTACAGAAATGGCTAGTCTTTGGCCTAGTGGGCAATGTTTTTCTATTGTACTTATAAAGAAGTATTCACCTTCAGTCTCTAAGGTAAAATTTGCTGGACCAGTTGTTTTAAGAGATATAGGTTTTGTTGAATTGCAGGTTAGATATGCTTCCTTTGTGACTCTGGCAACATCTTGTGATCCAGTTGTGAAATTGAACACTGAAAAAGGAAAAAGAAAAAGAAAAAGAGTCGAGTGCCTATTACCAAATGCTCAAACACCCCAAGTAATTTCAAAATTTCAAGAATTCAAAGCCTAACATTGCACTTCTAAAAATGTTTCGTGTAACAATAAAAAAAAAGAAGCGTTTTTACATTATTTTTGCAGGTCGAGAACAAGGGTATATACATACAGAGAACATCACCAACAGTGAAGGTGTTAATGGCAGCCCAAGCAGCATAAGCAAGATCACGACCAGGAGGCACTATCCATCCTAACCCATCCCCAACAACAATTGTCTTTGCTGCAGTAGTGTCTAGAAGTGAAGCAATGGCTAAAATGGCTACAACACTAATGCCTATTCTTGACATTTTTGTTTAGAAGGTGGAATTTTTTTACTTCTATCTTTGTCTATTTGGCCATTTTTATAGAGAGATTTACTTAAACCAATTTGAGATTATTTGACTAGTCCTCACTAATTAAACATGATTATTTCTCCCATTTCTATAGACTTTTGTGACCATCTTTGTCTTGAATTCATTGGCTACTATCATTAAAATCTAGAAGCAATGCGGACGGTCAATTGACATTAAATTGGATGATAAAGATAGAAATTCAAAATATATAACTTGGAACACAAGATATGTTCTTACATTGGCTCGGTGAATTTCTTGAGTTCTGCTTCATTTACAGGGATTCAAAATCAAAGCACAAATGCACAATTGTCAATTCTGAATTGCCACGTTTTTCACATATTTTTGTACTTCAAAAGTTTTTTATTTTTAATTTTTGGGTTAGGTAGTCAGAATTTCTCTCTGTTGGAGATATTTTATTTATTTTTTTATGTGACCCTAATGCTACTGTAACTTTTATCATACTACCCTATTTTCATATGTTCTTGAAATGCGATCAATAAAACTGAATAATTATATTTTTGCACTATTGGGTACAATGAGAATAATTATATTTTTTATTGAAAAAATAAAGGTAAATAAATACATAATTTTTATAAATGACAATTAACTATTGATCAATTGGTATATGACTGCATCAATATACTGAGTTTCTAGTACCTTCTGGTAGGTCTTGCGTATCACCTTATTATTATGTTTCAGTGCTTCAATATATAATGAGGCTTAATATAAATTAAAATCCAAATTCTTTTAAGATTATGAAGAACTAGTATACATCGTCTTCACATATATATATATATTCAATGAAATCGAAATCTAGAAGACACTAGAACTCTAGAATGGTTCTTTGCTTACTCAGGAGGCCAGCTTCCATCAGGACCGCTTCATTATAGTTATCAGAAAGATTATTATCGAAAAACTAATTGAATGTGAATCCTCAGAGATTTTTAAATTATAGTGAGCTGCTGATCATGTCCCAATCCTGTTTAATGGAATAACAAATCTTCCATTTACCTTCCCTTTATAAATTCATTAAACTCCTAAACAGATCTTTCACTTTGCTATTCTTTCTCTAAACAGAAAATTTTATTCAAAATTTCAAATACAAGTATATGCCAATCAATTATATATCACGAAATGAAGAATGGTCCAGGATACGACACAAACTATAGAACACACCCACATGAAAAGAGACGCTAATACTCCGAGTACTAACAAAACAAGAAACCTACAGCAACGGACATAAACATCAAAACAAAGTTAGCAACAATATTGATTGAGGCTGAGCCGGCTGGTGGAGGTGGTGGCGTGACGGTGGTTCCAGGCGGCGAGGGGGTGGAGGACGATGTACCACCAACATTAACAGCTAATTTTTGACCAGTAGAACAGTGACCGGGAAAAGTGCAAATGAAGTAGTGCATGCCTGTGTTGTTGAGAGTTACATTTGTTGGTCCATTGTTTATAATATTGAGAGGGTTTGCAGTGTTACAATTATCATATGCATCCATAGAAACTGTGGCCGCGTCATGTACTCCTGTCACAAAGTTGAACGCTGCAATAACACGAAATTAAGCATTTAAGTGTGTTAATTAATAGTTATCACATGTATTAAATCAGTAAAAATAAATAAATAAAAATGTTTATCTCAATTTTGTTAGTGAGTAGTGTATGAATTGAAGGACAAAATAAAAAAGAACATACTGAGAATGTCACCAGTGGAGAAGTTGTGAGAGGAAGCCCAAGAAGCATAGTAAGTGGAGTTAGGAGGGTTTTGCCAGCCCACACCATCTCCTACAACATATACTGCACCCTCTGTTTTATGCAACGCTATTATTAGCGTTGCTACAACAATTATTAAATTTCTCATCTTCATTTCACCCACGCTTTTGCTTATGTGAGACAAGTTCGTTTGTGGCCATTGTGCTGCTTCTGTTCAATATATATAGACGACAAAGGAGATATAATTGTCTTTAATGAAAAAAATAATAATACTTAGTTTGATTTTGGTTTATTTGATCAAATGGGTTGGTGCCACATCGACAGCTTGATTTGCTTGACTGGAATTTTTGCACCCTCGAGCAGTTGTTGAATGTCATCAGGCTCAGTATATACAATGCAATTCCCTAACTCTGAAAGCAACCAAATCTCCTTTTTTTATTCTTTTTAATAAAAGAACAAAAAAAAAAAAGACTTCAGTCATTAAAACAAAATTGATAAGCATTCCGGAAGCTGCAAGCTGCCGAAATTGCTTGCACTTGATCTTTGAACTCTTCAAAAATATTGAATGCAAGCAACCACTAATTAAATGGTACTCTATCAATATAAATAATTTAATGTTGAAGCATTTACCTTGCTATATGATTCATGAAACACAAAGTCGACAAAATACAAAATGTAATGGAAAGGGAGACATCAAGAATGAGTAAAGAAGCTGACCAAAACCCACCAACTGCTTTTAAATAATTCTGGTCGGTTTATAATATAATTTCCTTTTTGTTTATGTAGCTACCCATGCTCAAAAGGATTTTGCTGCTGCAAAACGAATGGAAGGTAACGAGTCTATTTTTGGATTTCTAACTAGCATTAGGCATGGCCAATACGTCAGTTCGGACATGAACCAGTCTGAGAAAAAGGGAAACAGACCCGGCCCGGAATTGGCCAGTATTTCAGTCGGGGAAAAAAATTCAGAATCATCCGGAACCAGACTGATCCTAGGGAGGCTTCATCTGTGACTTGCTGAGACTACAATAACTTGAAATATGTAATGTATAACTCTAGTGCAGCGGTTCTGGAATAATCTCTTTTGCTGTAATTCGAGTTCAAAACCAGTGTTGAGCTTGATTGAACAGAATACATATCACTCGACTTCGTAGAAATAATGCAAACCCAGAAAGAAGCACCGTGTACTCCAGAAAAGAAAGGTTCCATCTGGCAAAAACTAATTTACATTTTCTGAGAAAGATTATGATCAGCTATTACTAGCAGACATCTTTATGCAAATAATATAATAATAAATGCTGTATTTTTAAACTTTATCAAGTAGCAGAATGGTATCAGACCTACAACCTTTAACTCCCAAATTCTGGTTTTCCTCTAACATTTAATGATGACCATTAACCAAGCAACATCATTGTTTTAAAAATATTAGAGATGCCACAGCAGATATTGTCAATGTCAAAAAACAAGAACTGGAAAATCCTTGGTCTCGCACTGCCTGTACCAAGCACATAAAAAAGAAAAAGAAAAATACAATTAATGAAAATTTAGCACTATATTGTAAATCAAGTTGTAGAGAAAATTTAAATATTACTATATACCGCTCTCATTTTCTCCCCCTCTTTTTATATCTAATGGGTTATTTGAAAACCTTAGCATATGCTGTGCTATTTTTATATCCCATTCATGAATTTAGAATTTCAAGAGATGCAAGTCAGGAAAATAGCTCATCCATATATACAACCTCTTTGTTATTATGCTCAAATAATACTTTGAATCAGAACAGGACAATGATTATCAACATCTTCCTGAGAAAGAAAGATTGGCCATAACATAACAAAAATCATTGTCACACACAACCATAACCACAACCAATCAGGACTCCTTCACATTTTAGATTTAATCGGTACTTGGACGATAGTTTAGTCACTAAGTAATTCTAGAAGAAAAAAAACAGAAGGGTGGACGATGACACAGAAAGAAAAATGTACCACCTGCGTGCACATTGAAGAATAAGATCAACTGTGAGACGTGAAAATGACATATAAGATCATGTCAAAGGAAGCTATATAGGACACAAAAAATGCACCAATGACTCTTCAAACCATTTAGTTGTTCCTATAAAGGTGACCTTGAGAGATGTGGATCCGGGAAGTAGAGTCAACTGTTGTTAGTTAAATGACTTAAATACGGAATTTAAGAGGAATTGAGGTAAATTTTCTGTTTGAAAATGATGAACAACAGGATCTTAAGAAAGAATTGTCCAGTACTCTCAGGCTTATTTGTGGTTCATCCTTATAATTTACTTCGTATATGGATTTAAAATATCTCCCTTTGTTTTTAGGGTTGCGTTGTGCTTAGAAAATGCAAATTCAAAATTTTCCTTCATATGCGATTCTTTATTTTTACACTCTATTAAAACCCGACAAAAACTCCACAATTAGATTTGAAAGCAATACAAAAGGAATATCCACATTATGGCACAGACATGTTGAAACAAAGTAAGACATCATAACATTAATTTGCTGAATTTCCCGAAAGTATATTTATGATTTTGAAGATAGATAAGCTTAACCCAAACCAGCAACTGCTGACCATTCAATTGATATTTCATTAGAGTAAGGAGCCTCATACCTTCCAAGATAAAAGTGATGAGTACACAGACGAAGATTGAAGTCCACGAAAACCAACATCATATGAGGTACTCCCATCAGCCTTGAAAAGTCCAAAATTCCTCTCAGAAGTTGGTCCAGGCTTCAAATCCTCATTAAATATTGCAAAAATATATGCCTTTAGGACAATTTTGGGCCTCAAAGGAGTACCTTTCTTTTTTGCAAGTCTTTTACGAAGGTTATAATTATATGTTCTTGCATTATCAGATGTTGCTGCAGCTTCATTGTCATCCCCTCGTGATGCCCAACCTGTTTCAGTAACTATGACTTCCATCTTTTTATATCCAGCATCTTCCAATGCAGCATAAGCTGCATCAATTTGAGCATCAAGCATGTTATCATAATGCAGATCAGTTTTTGGATCATAAATACCCTGAGTTTTCTGGAAAAGAGCATAATTAATATCAATATTCCCAGGATCACCCATGTACGCCAGGAATGGATAAGCATTCAAGCAGAATGGAGAGCCAATTTGCGAGAAGAACTGTAAGAGTGGTTTCATGAACTGAACAACATTGTCTCTGAATACACACGAAGAAGGAGGAAAGGAATTGGCAAAAACAGCTTGCGAATGTGCTGTAGTAATCTGAATTTTATCGGCTAAATGAAGTTTGTTTAAGGCATTGTAAACATTTTTAACTGCACCCAAAAGAGCTTCCCAGAGTTCATAATCACTACCTCCTAAAACTTCATTCCCCACTGCAATCCCACAAATACTTGTCCCTGGGAGGAATGCTTGCACATTTTCTTTAACCCAAGTCAAGGCATGACTTGCATTAGCACTCATTTCTTTAACATAATCATTTGGAAGCCCAACTACAAGTTCAAACCCTGTCCCACTAAATGCCTTGAGAACACTATGTTCAGCATCATAAATCCGAACATTTTTTATCTTTGCTGCCCTCAGAAGTGTAACAACTTCATCAGGTGAAGGGATGTTATCAGCAATCCGTCCGTAATTTATTCCATATGTTCCAGTGAATGCTTGCACTTTTAGCCGTTCTGTAGGAGAAAAAAAAACAAAGAGCAAAGGATGGTTTAATCAAGTTGCCATTCGTTTAAGCCACTAAATGAGGATAAAAACAAATTAAGATGACAGTAAGAAAATGGTCCTTGAATGTTTGGGAGGAATGCACGAAGCTTTCTTAGCTGATTTTCAGAATATCCGTAACAGTTCTTAATAAACCCTTCAGAGGTTTAATGGAATGAAAATTTAATGGTCTGTAACCAAACTAACATATTTCATCTTGACAAACCATATTGCAAGAAAGATCAATAAAAAATAGTAACTGAAAACTAATACAAGTCCACAAACTAGCGTTCAAATTCCGTAAGAGTGTAATCATCTAAAGGTATGCAGCTTTAGCAAGGAAACCTATGCTAAACCAATTTGATCGACCAAAGAATCAGAGTTACAACATTTTCAAGAAAAGCAATAAAAATCCCGTGTGATTAATTAATAACTTATTTTGTAATAAGAAGAAAACATTGCCAAAAACAAGATAAGAGTCTCAAAATAGTACGATCAACTATAAAAGGGAAAAGAAGACAAACAATATCTAGTCTTCCAGTTGACTACAGTCAACACACTGTCAAATTATCACAAATTAAGGGCAATCCAAGAGAATTCCCATTGAAATAAAACCCTCTTTTGCAACATCAAGCAACCTAAAAGAACAATAACAAAAAGAAATATATAATGCTGATCCAAGTAGCAGTAAATCCAGCAAACTCTGGGATCAACTCAGATATGATAGAAACAATAAGCACTCAAATATATCCACCACAAATTAATTAAAAACCAAAATTCCACATGAGGATAAGAGAAGAGAGAAAGTACCAATCGAAGCAAAGAAGACCAAGAAGATAAACAAGAACCGACGGGAACTTTTCATTGGCTTAGTAAAGCAAAAATCAAGAAGAAATTATGATTAATCTTTCTATAATAAAACGACCTCTCTTTGAATAAAAACGTCCTACGCAACTTTAATGCTTGTTCTTCCTCCTCAGGTGGCATGCCATAAGACATACAAAAAGATTCCCTTTTTCACTTTCTACATGCTCAAAATTCTAACTTTACTAATACCCATCAGTTTCTCTCTCTCCCTCTCCGACTTTCTCAATAAAAATCTGCAGTTTTAGTACAAATCTTTGTTTATAACTTCTTGGTTATATGCAAAGAAGACTAATGAAGCCGGAGAAGGGAGCAAGTAGGTTCTTGTTTTGGCGGTCGTTTTCTACGGGACTTCAAGAGTGCAGAGTGCGTACCCAGAGAGGTTTTGGGCTTTTAATTCTTTGAATTGTTTTTCTTTTTTCTTGATTTTTATTTGGTTCTTTTACGGTATTTTGAGATTTGTTTAAGTATTTTTTTTGGTTGCTCTCTGCTATTGCCATTGGTCGGTGTTTTCTTGCCCGTTTAGACTTGAAAGCCATACTTTGTATATTTGCAATTTTGCCTCTTTCTTTTTTCGCAACTCCCACGCGCTCTCACAATTTCACGCTCTGAAAAGATTAACCATAGGAAATAAAAATGTTTTTGAATCCGTTTGAAAACAATAATGTGAAGAAAAAAAGAAAAATCCAATTCAATCGAAATTTATTAAGAATATTTATGGATAGATGATTATTTTAAAATAAATTTGAATTTCCATTTCAAACTTAATTTTAAAAATAATAAGTAATTCTAGCTTTTTAATTGATTTCAATAAAATTTAATTCAATTATTTGTAAATTCATGTGTGCAAAATAATTTTTCAGAATGATGGAATATTTTATTTGAAATCATAAAATTTAAAATAATTATACTTTCTTTTGTAATTTATTTTATTTATAAAGAGATATGTCGAAATAATAATATCTTGAATTGTCAACAATGAATTTTTGAGCTTTATAAAATTGATCATTTCATTTTTATTAAAATGACTCTTCTTTTCTAAATTTAAAATAATCTAATGTTATTAATTATAATTTTGAGAGTAAATAATTATAAATAAAGAAAATTTTCACTTTTATCTAGTTTCAAAAATTAAATTTTAGCAAACAAGATAAAAGGTAAATTTATTTATAAATTCATTAAATACTTAGTTTCTATTATATATATATATTTGAAATTTGAAATTTCATAATATTTTTTATTTACAATATACTAATTCTAATTTGGTACTCAAAAGATAGGAATAAATAAATTAATTTATACTTTGACTATAATATTATAATTAGAATTTTTATATTTAAAAATATTTTTTAAAACAAGACCAAAGTTTAGAATATTTTGATGAATGGAATTATGCAACGGTAATCTTAAATAAATTATAGTAAATGTGATTCTTAACTCTTAATTTATGATGTTAAGGAAGAAGGTGGAGCGCGTGAGGTAAAATGGTTGTTGTTTTGAAACAGAAACATGAAATTCCTTCTATTGACGGTTTGACCAAAAGCCTCAAGATATTGGCCAAGTGGAGACAGCCTGCTGGGAAGAAATGAGGTTTTATTGTTTATTGGAGCACTCCTAAGGTATGAATTTAATAATTAAAATTAAATATTATTACGTCATATTCAATTTAAAAAATCTGGGACCCTAATAAATAATCTCTACTTTGAGTTTGACAAAATATTATCACCCGAATAATCCTCAACCGAAACACTCAAAGCGAGGGTGTGCAATCCCCGGTTTAATTCCGAATCAAACCAAAATATAAAACTCGAAAACTGAAAATAATATTACAAAATTATCATGATTTTATGAAAAAATATAATTTATTTTTAATTTCTGCCTTAAGAGAAACAAAAACACACAGATAGTGACCTTGCATATAGAGTTTAGGGTTATGCAAGTCAATTCCTTTTTTCATTCATCCAAAAATTTAACAGATCAGAATAATATTATGAAAATTTTTTAAAAATATATTTTTACAGTTTTAAGTAGAAATCACTGATTTTGATTAAAAAAATAAAAAATCAAAATCAAATCTTAGATTTACGGTTTTAAAACTAAAACTGTGGACCACAGTTTATTTTGACCAGTTCAATTTTAATTTGAACCGCTGCATCCCCAAATTAATCTTTTTTTTCATTTTATTTTATTACAAATGGTACGAGCAGACAAATGTGACAGATTGGGTGGCCAAATAAAGCCAATTTGCAAGAATATGTATTATTTTAATAATATTAGATCATTTTAGAATTGGTAAATGTCTATATTTTTAATGATGACTCGATAAATTAAATTCAAAACTATATGTCATTTCAACAATTTTTTTTATTCCTCATAAACTAATAAAAAAAATGAAATCCTACTCTACTTGCATTTATTTTTTTTTCTAAGGCAAAACAAAGATGAATTTATTGGCAATCAAGTATGATTTCATTCGTATTTCTATATTTTATAGAAGATACAAAAAATAAAAGGTTTCGAGTTCGAGTATCTCTACTTAAAAATTATCCCCAATTTGGTGATTGGTATTTAGGGTTCTTTGGTAAATTTAGTTGTTATTTTAGTAGTTGTTAGTTGTTTTAGTAACATTTAATTATTAATTTCTCGTAAAGTGCTGTTTTAATCTCTAAAAGTTAATTCAGTTAATTAAAACGCTATGTTACTGAACACTATAGAAAATAATATTTACTGTTTTGACTCATTACTTAAAATGTTGTTGCCGACACTATTTTAGAGGAGAACGCTACCTTTACTGTATAACTTATAATATTATTTGGATCTACTGAACATGGTATATGTAAGAAAAAATGAACTCATTGGCATTAGGTCTTGTTGGGTGCAACAATCAACAAGTAGAAAAATGGAATCAATCATATAGTTACCATCCCATTTAATTATTTTGACTCCTACCTACTAATATCACTCAATGTTATTCTATTTATGTTCTAATTACCAATTAATCACATCACCTAATGATAATTACTTAGAGCTTAAGTCTTTTGATCAGCTCCAACTAACTCTCCATCTTTTCTGTCATACTCATAAACCTTTTCTTTATCATATAATTAGTGCTATTCCAGTTAATAATAGGATTGGAAAAGCAAATTAGACAAAGAAAATTTGCATGGGAGACTAATTAAAGAAGAAATTAACAATGTCAAGGTGGAGAGTGGAAACCCTTTTCATCTTTTTGGTTTGGTTTGCACTAAAGTGATTGTAAGTAAAATGTCTTCTATTGCAAGTAATTGTGTTGTGGGGACAAAAAGATATCTCATAATAAGCAGCGCAACATTTAGTTAAAATGTTAAACGATATTTTTTATAGTGTTTTTGTCACGGTCCCGTATCACGTATCAAGATCGGGCTGTGTGACGCTTGTTTGGAACTCCTTCAGACAAGCCAGCCAATGATATCAATTAGTTATTTGCAAGCCGAGAACAGACATCAGAATAACATAATATCGATATGAAATCATATAGATTTGAATATAAGCACAATCCAAACATCATCGAAGAACAAGTAGCAACACATAGCACAACATTTTACACAGGAGTAAAATGGTCATTCTTATTTATATATCAAATATTACATCGAGACAACTAAGATTATAATAAGGCAACCAATGGCACCTTTCATAGGCGTAGGGGTGCTTATGAAGGGCCGGAACAATGACTCTAGTATCTAAGTGACTTTGACCACTAATCACTCTCGTACAGTTTTTCATGTTTTTTATAATGTGTTGTAATATATTTTTTTTTTCCTAGACTAAAAAGGACATCTTTAGAGCCGGCTAGAAGGAAATGGTGCTTGGTTATTAAGGTAACAGTGGACCTTTTTGGCTTTTGCATTACCAATTGATATATTCCACATCATAAGGGAATCTTCTTTTACGCCCCTGTTGTTGAAATCCACAAAAAGATTATTAATCACGTTCTCTTTTTCAGAGGGTTTATGTACTAAGAGCAATTAAAAATTAATTCACCTTCCGCTATTCAATTTTGAAATTATTAGAGCTAGTTAAGAAATACTAATAATAATAATAAAAAAAGATGGCTGTCTGATTTGATTAATATTGGTTCGATTTAAAAAAAAATCAGATTGAACCGCTGATAAAAGATGGATTTTTATTTTTGTAAAAATAGAGTATTTTGATGTTCATTTAAAAAAAATATTGTTATTTTTATATGTATTCGAAATTCCACGGAAAATCCATTTCTTTCGTTAATTTAAAAAATTGATAAATCACTGCGCCAGAAATATCCTTGATAGTTACCTCACCGCCGTCATTCATGGTGGCTCTGTCTTGCTTCAACCAATCCCCAAATTGATAGAGGGGAAAGCTCGAAAGGCCGTCAAGACGCGATCTGAGACACATTACGCACCCCACATTGAGAACAAATTCGTTGGAACCCATAATTGTTTTAAAGACCGAAACTTCAAGCTTCGATTATATCACATACAGGCCGAAATTGAACAACTTGCAGTCACAATATTCATCCTCGCGTTGAGTACTTGAGTCTAGAGCATAAGATCACAGGAAACAATTGCTGTGGTCGGAAACGGAACAAAAACGAAAACTGAATTGTGATAGGAAACTTTAATGTAAAATGTAAAATGTAAAATACCAAAATACCCTTAAGCATTTAAAGAAATAACTGGATCAGGTTGAAGAATCCAGCAACCTTATCCTCATGTAAGATTTCCAAACTATCAATCAATACCTCTGATTTTCCCACCAAAAAAGAACCCAGAAAAACAAAAAGGAAGAAAAATTAAAAAATTAAAAAATTAAAAAGAAAAGAAATGGCAACAACATTTCTCTCAACTGCAAATTCTTTACTCTCTTCCTCCTCCTCATCATCTTCCTTATTTTCACAAGCATTAAAAGCACCAGTATTATATTATCCACAAAAGGCCAATTTCAAGAAACAGTTGCTATTATGCAAAGCTTTTAGCGAGTCATCACCAACAAATTCTCCGATTTTAACCAAAAGAAGCCTATCTATTTGCTTTATTACCAGCTTTGTCTTTTCATTGGGTGGCAAAGGAAATTGCAGTGCCAATGCAGCTATTCTAGAAGCTGATGATGATGAAGAGCTTCTGGAGAAAGTTAAAAAGGACAGAAAGAAGAGGCTTGAAAGACAAGGTGTCATTAATTCATCAAACAAGGAAAAAGGTTCAATCATGTTCATAATTTAAATGAACACAAAAAACCCATTTTTTGTTTTATCTTGACTTTTTTAAAAAATTTTAATTTGGTTATTTATCTAAATACCCTAATCAGTTAAATTTCCAATGAGGATATCTATATATATCTGTGTAGAAATTAAACTTTGCTGTAATGCCATAATGTAGTCTATCAAATTTTAGGGCTAGAAAAGGCTGCAACTTGAAAAGCTCAATCTTTGCGCTCTCAACTTGAAGAACCAGTTACTGGTTCATTTTAAATGATTAGATTAGCTTTCGAGATTGCTAGAGCTATTCTTGAAGAGTAAAATAACCAAGTGTTTGCTTTCACATTGTACAGAAATTTAATTAATAAAACAGATCGTAAAGATTCGAACTTTGAATATTTTGGTGGGAGAAGCTCTGATATTATACGAAAAATCATTCAACCAAAAAGTTCTTGTTTATAAGTGAGATAGTCTAGCAATGCTTTCCACATCTCTTACAATAATTGGATTATGTGTACACTTTCCTGATGATCATAATTAGTTGAATTTAACTGTGAAGTTAGTTTCTTAATGTTGGTTTTTGTCTGTGGGGCTTTTCTTGCTATATAAACTGTCACTTCAGTTTGCTTTTTTGAATTTTTTTTTTTTTTTACATTGCGCATTGAAATGTGCTGCAGGATATTTACAGGATCTTGTCTACAAGCTGAGTAAAGTAGGTCAAGCCATAGACGAAAATGATTTATCTACAGCTAGTTCAGTTCTTGGAGCGAGCACTGATACAGATTGGGTCCAAAAGGCTAATATAGCGTTCTCCAAGGTAAAAATTACTTAATGTTGTCCTTGCAGTAAAAAATCAGTGCATATGTCAAAGAAATTGCTTTTTTGCATTGAAATTAAATATAATTTTACTCAATGTGTTCTTTTTGTGAATTCATTTTGTTTATTATGATTCTATTTATATAGATTTTGATTGCTTTTTTTCCTTTTTTTCATTTTATTAATGTCATTTGTCGACAGCTGAGTTCTAGTCCTGAAGAGAAAACTGAGGTGGATACATTCAATTCATCACTAGCTTCGTTGATTTCATCAGGTGAGAAATTCAGATTCTTCATAACAAAATATAATCAAACAAAATGAATATTACTTCTATTACATTTTACTGGAAAATGATTTACAATTAGTTGATGATGCTTTTCGCTTCGCAGTGGTTCGCAATGACATTGAATCTTCCAAAATTGCTTTTGTGTCATCTGCCTCTGCATTTGAGAAATGGACAACCTTGACAGGGTTAATAGAGCAGCTCAAAGGGCTTTAAGGAGATTTTTCAGTTCCATTCTTTTTACCCTCTTGCTTATATCATTTGAGCATATGCTGACTTTCTTTCTTGTTATGAGTAGTCCCTCAATCTGGAGATCAACAGGCTATTTTTCTTACACAAGAGTTGCTGTTCTTTGCTCAATCTTCTTGAGCTTCGGTTTCCAATAAGAACATTTCTTGTAATTCATTTTGAATCTGCATTAATGGCTCGTTTCAATTCTCATATCTGCACTAAATTAAATTGAAGACTTGAAGACATACTGGAGCTTGCCATATATCTTGGCATCTGAAGTCAGCTTATTATTACATGACTGTGATGATATTACAACAACAGACTTATTCATCTAATATCATATTTTTACAACGATCACTCCACGCTACAAGTTTAGCAATAAGAGCTCAGCTGCTACATTATACATCTAATCTGTGGCTCTATCAAAGCAATGTCTGAATGAACAATTAGATAGTTATCTAATACAACATTTAAATTAAGAGTCATTGAACGAACCTAGTGCCCTAGAAAGGTCAGAAAAGGGTAAATAGAAAGAAGCTGGCATTAAACTACTCTATTTGGTGTTACCAACTCAAGGCTTAACCTTGTTTGTCATCACTGCCAGCTCCCCCATTCTCAACTACTTCTCCTTGTGTCTTCTCGTTCACCTCATCAACAACTGTAGACTTGGTTTTCTCATTATTGCCATTTGCTGTTTCTTTATCCTTTATTAGCTCTCGTTCAGAGTCGGGAATGATTCTGATATGTTTCTCTTTGTTCTCTCCCTCAGCTTTGTACTTTTTCTCCTCATTGATGACTATGTTGGCTCTGTCCTGTTCCCCAGAACCATATTCGTTGGGTGCCTCGACATGTGGTTGCTCATCCTTTCCTTGAACCTTTTCATCCTCTACATTTTCCTTATTATTTGCAGATGTCTCTTTAGTGGGTGCAGGCTCTACTTCACTTTTTCCCTCTTCACTTTCCTTAGATTTATCAGCATCTTCTCCAACTTTAGTTTCTTCAGTAGGAACTACTTCTGTTTTAGCATCAGTGCCTCGTAGTTTATCTTTGTTCTCTTCCTGATTTTCTTTTGCGTTCTCCTTTCTGCCTTCTACTTCTGCATCATCCTTTTCAGTTCTTCCCGCTTCCTGCATATGAACTTCTTTCACATCCACAGCTCCTTCAGGTGCAGGCTCTGTTTCTTTGTTCTCCTTTTTAGAAGCCGATGATTTCCTGGTTCGTTTTTTTGGGGGTTCACTGTCTCGGAGTGGAGCTGCCTTTGCCTTCTCACTAATCCTTGCTGATCGCCTAGGGGTCTCACCAGTGCCCCAGTCAAACTCTGATGCAGCTGGACCACCAGGGTGCACTTTGACGTACTGTTCCAAATGTCTTCTGGTAGTGATTTCCTCTCCTGTTGGGGCAGTAAATATGATCTCATTTTTCTTGGGGGTACCAGTTTTCTTTGGCATGAACTGCGTATGGAAAACAAATAGTCAAACTGTGGCATCCATTGATGGTAACAGAGCATCAGAAATGAATAAACAGTATAACATTAATGAAAATCCTTTTTCAGTTTAGAATTTTCTAATTAAAAATTCTGGCATGGAAAAAGCTAAACAGAGACAACTACAGGTACTCCAAAGGAAAAAGGGTAAACAATAATATATTTATAATATTATATCATACGCAGATATAGCGGGATTAAGTCCTATAAGTAAGCTAACTTGTCAAATTACCAAGGGGTTGAAAAATACTCCTATTCGGCTGCTCAAAGTTAACTGGTAAACTTGAACAATCAGCAAACAGTTTCCTATCTATCCTCAACTTTAAAAAATCAGGCGTTACAGAAACTATAGCATCCATTATGCGAAATACACCCAGTGTCCAGCTAGGAATGATTATGGTTGGGCTATATAATCAATTGTTGCAGAATAGACCACATATTGGAAAAGTAAAATCAGAGGAGAAAAAATCAGAAACATGACAGTTGCAAGGCTACCCAACACTTCGATATTAGAATGAAGAAAAGGTTTGGATGACAAGAACTGGCAGATACAGAATGAGCATATTTATGGAAGGGAAGTCCTTTAAGATGGTTCAGAAAGTCCCCCCGCTAGTCTGCTTGGTGCCAAATGAATGAAGACAAGGAATAAGTCCTTCAAAATGCTTTACAATGTAATGTCTACCGCAACGAAAAGTCATGTGCCTCAAGTAGAAGGAGACAAGAAAATACACATCAGTTGAAGTGCAGATGAGATGCAAGAAAGCCAAAGACGAATTCAGCCTAGATAACTCAAAATAACGTTGCAGGATTTGCGTAACTGATTTCCATAGTGTTCCAATATTTATTTTCTCTTTTCATTCTGAAACCATTTCTGTCAAGAACAGAAAGCCACAAAATTCATTCTTCTATTTTCTACCCTAGCAGTTCCACCTTCAAGAAGTCCTTCGCCGCTGAAAAAAGTAGAGTCTTGCTTTGTTGATAATAACAAAAGGCAATCAGATAAATCATTAAATACAATTTCATTAATCCACAGAAGCTGAGCAGCAGTCTAGCACGCCAAGTTAATGATAATTCCCCAACTTTTCTTACCATCTTACTCCGACATTCAGTTCATATCACAAAGCAAAGATCATATTTCAACATGAATGCCCTTTCCAAACCACAAAAAACAACCACCATATCAATCAAATAATGGAATTGTACTTTATAAGTTTCAAATTGACAAGACAACCAACAAGTTCATTGCATCTCAACAAACAACCTATTAAATGCAACCATTGGAATTCTAAAAATATTTCAAGAAAACAATGTCTGTTATGATCTTGTCAGCTATTGAATAGCAAAATTATGAAATCCAGGCAAGATTATGAACTGCCCTAATCCATGCTGGCAAACATTCAATAAAGATCAACCAAAGTGCAGTGGTTATGGACTTTGTCCATTTAACAATGACTCCACATTCACGGCCAATTTCTATCAGAATTAATAACAAAACAAATATAATGACATTCTCTCTAAATACATCATATTGCAAAAACGAAAAAAAAATGTAAGAGCTTAAAAAAGAATTACTGGGGAGATGACCTAACATCAGGACTGCAATAGGTAGCAAGTCTATCAATAATCAATCCCATATTATACAAAGATTCCTCGGCAAGATTAATGCCCTGCCATTCATGTCTAAGAATATAGCACCATACCACCGCGTTAATCTTCTAAAAAAATTGCAATCATTGCATCATAATATATGTATGAATAACAGATATGAACCAAACACGAGTTTCTCATATCAAACACCAATATATTTTCTATTTTTGTATTTCTAACGAAGGGATAAAAAAAAATACTTCAATTGGAGAGATTATGAGAAATTTTGGCTACTAAAATCAAGTAAAATCTATCATTTGTCCTTTTTAACCTTTAAAGGATGCAAGTCTCATCTATAACTCACAAAGTGTCTGACCATGTCTTAATTCAAAGCTTATCAAGCCAATAAAAGATAGAATAACAAACAACGCAAGAGAAGCTTCCATGTTTCACCAGCAGAGGAAACTTATGTGAGTATCAGTAAAATGTTTAGTAAAAACTTCAAAAGAAACATAATTAGCAGCTTTGATAAAATAAATTTGCAAGTGACAAAATATAACCCAAATATAATGGAAAATTATGGTGTGGGAAAAGTGGGGAATTATTTGCTTCTGAAACCTGAACCATATAAATGAGGCCCGGACGGTAGGAAAAAATCATTACAAGTCATTAGGAAATTAGAAAAAAATCAAAACGAGTTATTTGAGCACAAAAAGAGTTCCATTAGATTGCAAATCTATACAGCCTTCTAAAACAGACAAACATGTTCCTATCTAATGTAACCAAAATGATTCATGTCTTTTGAGTCTTTGACTAACGCGCTTAAACAACTAACATATATACTAACACAGTTATTTGAAAATAGGCTCACTACATATTACAAAAATAATTGGCAAGGAATGTCTTGACCAAGTTCAAGAATTTATTGATATATGAATATACTATAAGAACATAGCTCGTACGACTGTTTTGTTTGTGCTGGAATTTCATGATTTATAAATAATAAAAAATTTTACGAACTATTTCTGCCTAAGCACACTGCATCAATCCACCCATTTAGACAAAAGTATGCATGAGTTAAGAATTTGAGCACCTATATCACAGCTAAGAAATGGCTCAGAATGACTTAGGTTCTGACAGGAAGCAAATTCATGCCAACAAACTAACTTTATGCTATATATTATTAAATTCATTTTCTATGTGATTGAACAACATAAAATAAAATTTTAATGTCAAATGAGTTGCGGGCTTCATTCATCAGGGGCATAAAACAGACAGATAGAGAAAGAGTCGACATATTCATTTCCCATCAAAACTGATCTCTTTAGACCAAAACTCTCTTAGAAACTTTAAGACATTGTGATGAAACTACTCAAGTGGTACAAGTCCTTTGAGCAGAGTTGACTAAATCACAATGATGAACAGGACAAAGTGCTCAGTGACTCGACCCATATCTAACATGATGAGAGCCTTAAGTGCCAAACCAGAAACACAAAGGTGTACTCACTCAGAAACTAACGAAAATATATTTGTTTTTTTGAGATAAAACTAACAAGAATATAAGAGCATCCTTATAAAATAATTTAAAATTATTGAGCAAATACGTTCACAAGGTTACCATCTTGAAAGTTAAAAGCCCAAAACTAATTACTTTAGTCGCTGATTGCAATTAAAGTAACGTCACATCCTGGTACTGACATTGAAGGTATTAGTAAAATTCCATAAGTAAACAGCAAAAAATGCTATCACATTACAAGTACCTGTAATTGCACTGCTTTCCACTTACAGTTTGTCTCCTTAAATTGGACATAACAACAGCTAAAAAGCTTTTCCATTACCATTCACCTCGAAAAAGTAAAGGTAAAATCTGAAGCTGCTGCTAAAAAATTATAATATAAAAGAAAAGCCACAAATAACAAAGAAAACTTAAATCAAACCCCTTCTTCCAACAACAAAACCCTAACCGATAAAGGTCACTTAAGTTCCAAAATTGAAGCCAGAAAACAAAAGGCAATAACAAAATTGAACAGAACTGTGAAGACAGACTAACCACAAAAAATCCAACACAATTTCCTCAATAGAGAAAATTACAAACAATTAATAGAAAACGCAAAAAGCCGTAGCAACTGAATTCTACCAAAAATCCAATAAAACAATTATAAATAATCCAGGCAAACAACAAGCAACTGAGCCAAATTTACTAAAATTAAGTGCAAAAACTATAAAATTAATGAAAGAAATCAGGAACTTGTATCTCTAAAAACTAAAAAGAAATATCCATCAACAGAGAATAAAAGAAAGAGAGAGAGAAAAGGCACCTTCTTTTTCCAGCCAGGAGGAGCAGGCAGCTCAAGAGAGAAATCCTCCTCTTTCAACAAAATCTCCTTCTCCGCTGAATTTGCCATTTCACCTATCAAATTCAAAAAATTTTCGAGACAATAAATACAAACATACACATAATTAATAATTAACTAGCACAGTAAGCTCTATAGAGAAACAGAGAAAAAAACCTTTAAAAAAAAAAGAGACAGAGAAAAATAGAATAAAAAAAATAAAAATAACTCGCACATGTATCTAGGAGTTTTATCCGTTTGGATTATCTCTTCTCTTTTCTTGCAAGAAAATGTAAAAGACAGACAAAAATGGCAACTGAAACACTGATATAACGAAACCCGGTGCACGCGACGGCTCTTCAATCTCGTGCATTCTTGTGTTGGGTATTTTTTAGCAACATGACGGTGCGACCTTAGAACGACACTTGTCGCCGTTTGCACTAGTGGACGGTTCGGATTTTGCCGGTCAGTATATTGACTCTTAAATCTGTTAAAAAAGGTTTTTTCTGTTATGGTTGTTAAAAGTTGAAAATTGGCCTTGTTTTTTCTTTAAAAAAAAACGGAAGTCCAATTTTAAAATCCGTTAGTGCATCTTTTGTCGGATAATTATAAATTTTTTTAAAATCTATTAGTCCAATTTTAAATCCATTAGTACAACGCACCTTACTGTAATTTTTTTTATAGTTTAATCACTGATTTAAAAATTTTCCATATATACACTAAAATTTATAATTAATCTAAATTTTAATTTAAATTTATCATAATTACTCGAATGATGATTACCACTTTAATTATATATCTCATTTACGGTGGTTGATTCTGTTTTTATGAGATGGAATTGGGCTGTGCTTCTCTATTTTTTTTAGATGATGTTCTTATTCCTTATTTAACCAATTAAAAAAATATTTTTTACTAAAAAAGTTACTGCAAGAAATTCTTATTTAAGAATTGCATTTTATTTTAATTTTTAAAATAAATTAAAAATGACAAATTATGATACCAAGGCTATAAATGTATATATGTATAATTTGATAATAGATTTAAATTAAAATTTTGTTTTTACGCTAACTATTTTTATCTATATATAATCAAATTCAAATGGCTTGGTCTTGTTATATTTTATGGATCACCTAATGGTTTGAACCCAAGACCAAAAAGGCCCATAAAGAAATTGAGGGATGGGTTGAATAAAAAGTGAATAAAACTTTTTCATCAACCACTATCATTTCATTGCTAGATTCAAAATTCAACATGATGAAGACAACAATATTGGGCTAGTGGTCCAACTATGGCAAATTACAAATTAGCCCATATAACAACTGTTTTCTTGAAAATGTACAAACATACTAATGAGTTGGAATATTCTTTTTCTAAGTACTCATACCAATAATAAGAGAAATTGAAAATACAAGTAGCCTCAAGTCAAAACCAAGGCACTATTGGAGGTCAACTAATAAACAATTATATTATTGTTTTCTCGCCTATAAAGAGAATAGTCAATCGGATGCTTATTTGATCGGTGTTTTCGCCTATTTAAAGATTGAAATATCTCGAATTTGAGTTATCTCGATCACACTTTTTATCTTCTGTTAAAATAGTATAATTTGCTTATCGATTAGTCCATCTCTTAGTCCAACGACCAATTTATTTTGGTTTTTGACTTAAAATATATTTTTTAATTTATAAATCAATTTAAAAATAAATAGTTTAAGTACTTAAGCCTTTGTTTAGATGGAGTGAAGGAAATATTATTAAAATAGAACAAAATGAAACATGGAATGGTAAGGTATGAAATATTAATATTAGTTTTTTTCCTAAACTACATTTTAAAAGATATTAAAATAAAAATTTTATAGTGATTAGCTTTTATTATATTTTATTTTAAAAAACAGTGAATACTTTAAAATAGCATAAATAATATAGAAAAATAAGTATTTTTAACCCTTCCTAAACCCCCAATTTGAAGGAATGAAAAGGGATTGTCATATTATTAACCCTTCAAATTACCTTCTAAACCCTCTCATTTCTCAAACCTTCCTTCCCAATTCCCAAACAACTTGGTAACTTTACCCCACTTTACTTTACCACCAAAATGATAATATATAAAATTATTATACCTTTAATAATCATTTTACATTTTTAATAGCAATTGCTACCAAATTTACTAAACACCAATATTTATAAGCTAATCGCTATCATCTATCAATTAGTATAAACAATTGAACCAAACGAGCTTTATGTGATAGGTTAACGAACACATAAAAGTAATTTCATTCTCACAGTGATCAAAAAGATTTATTGATTAAATAGAAAGTCTAATGATTTGGTAAGTGGAAAAAATATTGACATTTTTGGAAATTATTAGAATAATAAAACCCTATGCTAAATTAAAGAGTACTTTTAAAATAAATAGATAGTGAGAAGTAAATGGTATTCATGAAAGAACATTGTGGTCCGAAATTTTTGACACGGGATTAAAAACCGGGCCCATCTATATGTAAGTGACCCAAAGAATAAGGGGTGGGTTAGTTTGGAACATGCAAAGAAATCAATTACAAAGGTCATGTGTTGGTATTATGTTGCTTTGTACTGTGCTATATTCCCTTTAGTTTTGGGACAGTGAGCACCGATCTCACACTTTATTTTTGGGCATGTACTATTTATTATACTATTTGATTTCAAATTTGGATATCATAAAACCATATTTAGATTAATTGAAATTGAATTAATTCAATTTGGTTAACCGAATGCTCTCTCCCAACTCCAACACATCTACAGTATTCATGAACTGAACTAGAATTGCAGATGCAACGAAGGAATTGAACTGAACCCAAATGGTACCTAGAGATTGCATGCATGGTCACAGTGGCTAGGCATTAATATGTACTATTATATTATATAATTAGTGGGTTTCTAAGTTGAGGACAAGCAGAGGAAACAATCTTCACGTGGCACACATGATGAACTTTCATGGCAATTGGCAAAGCTATTGCCCATCTTGCTTCTATATATGCCCAATTTGATCCATCACCATCATCTTTCAGACCTCAACTATATATCATTCAATTAGTATGTTCGATATTTTCTTTGAAGCCTGTCCTCTCCCACTTTTGTTTGTTCATGTATTGCAAATTTCTAAGCTGGTATCCATGTATCAATTTAAGTAAATGGTGATATATTGTAAGTGTCGTTTGATGGGTCATAAGAATTTGTTGTACATAGGTGTGTAGATCCACACTATTTTGCGTAATCCTGAAGCAATATTAAATATAAAAGCAAGAGTATTAAAACCAAGCAATGAAAGGTTGTCACGTGTGACAATTATTTGAGAACGTAGCAGTTTTTTAAATGCGATAAGTATTTGAAAATACACCGTATATATCTTTCAAAACAGAGGGAGTATATATATATATATGAACATAGCATGCAACTATTTCCCGGTATGAAAGAAAAGAAAGTTGGGCCCTTTCGTTCCCATACAAATGATAGTACGCAACGAGATATAACAACATTGAATACTATGATAACTTTAATGCAACCTTGGATTGGTAGGTAAGGGCTCCACAACAGAAAAGAGAACGACATAGGGTTTCAATTAGATTATCTACGGCCGAATGATCACATATAAATAGGACCAAATATGCATGTTTAGTGATTTGTTATTTCACATGCACAGTTGCTGATTAATGTTACAGTTAAATATTTTCGGATCTTTACGTTATGGGAAAATTAATACTTAAGTTCCTTAATGTTTGGAGAATCTAAATTTTATTGCCGTCCAATTATAAGATCTTTCTGTCTAGAAATCAACACATTTGATCGTCAATGTCGATGAAAAAGACTATAATAACCATTATTTAACCCTTTTTTTCTTCTCGTTTTTACTTAACTTTTGAAACCATCAACAGCAAAGGCGTCGGTATAATTAAGGGTTTGAGTCTTGATCGATGGGAGAATGATCCTTTCTTCTTTGAACCGAAGGCAGCGCGCAGGTACCTCACTTTTCTTTTGTTTCTTTGTTTTTTATTTTTTGAAATTTTTAAGAATTCATTTTTGCAGCAGTGGGCAGGTACCTCGCTTTTCCTCTGTTTGTTTGTTTTGAGAATTCATTTTTGCAGTATTGCACGTTTCAAATCTCTAAAAAGTTCAGTAAACAAGAAATTTAGATTGTTCAGGTCAATTAGCTGCAAGCCATAGATTCTCGAGGAACCAAATGCAGCCTGAGTTTTTCTTTTATTTTTGCTAATCCGATTTTAGACAGCCATTATTTCTTTTGGTTGCTGTAATTGTAGTTATTTTAGGATACTGTGGCAGAGTAGTTTTTGCGTTGCTTGCTTACTTTTCTCATTACTATTTCACTGAATTGCGATCCAACTTCACTCATCCAAATATGGTGTTAGGAAATGTAAGGCAATGGATGGTCATCAAGAATATGATATCGTAGCACTTACCATTTCTTTAATTTAATGTGTGTTGGTGTTTGTCCGACATGGTTCAATATATGAGGTGTTTAGAAACTATATATCCTCAAGAATTTTAAACTAATATTCTAAAAAGAAAAAAAGAAAATTATAAAACTCTACATTGATTTAAAGAGAAAGAAAATAGAATTGTTTATATTTTAACTTTTTTCCAAGTAGATTTGATTTGAATTCGTAGTTTTGAGTTATGATGTAGACATATAAACAACTAGACAAAGAAAGAAACACCAACCCTCTTTTCTTTTTTAACACTTGCCTCTGTTGATTGATTGGCTTGTAAAAAACTAAAAACAAAAGCAACCCTTCTTTCTTTTTCTCTCAAGCAACTATCTAAATCAAAGGATACCCACAAGAAATTCTGATTTTATATATATAAAAAGAAAAAACTACAAACAACCCACATGGGAATTCATTTCTTTTCCTCCCTAATTAATAAAATAAAAAAAAAAGAAAATGTGTTCTTCTTCCATAGGACTGTTTTGCTGTCTAGCTAGAAGGTTAAGAAACATTTCATGGATAGCTCTCTCTTTCTCCATCTTTTATTATATGTGTCTAGCATGCATAAAGACAGCTACTCTCTTCTAGACGTTATTAAAAGAGAATGGACATTACTTTGAATTTATGGTTATCTTTTCCAGCTGAGAATTAATTGACTATTAAAAGAGAAAAAGAGAGATTGTGTGGGCAAAAACTCATTCAAGAAATAATAGAATGGAATAATCTTTATATTTATTTATTTTTAATGATTATATATATAAAAATAATAGCATTACTATTTAGAACTGTAGCTCCTAAAGAAAACTTTTGGGCTATGAAATGGCACAGCAAATGCTAACCACGGCCAAAAATTAGCTACACTACACAGTTTGACAGAGCCTCCATTGAATGCCATTTCTGACTCTCTTTCTTTCTTTCTTTCACTGTTTAATTAGTTTGAGCATAGCAGTAATATTAGACGTGCGTGCAAGTTGTTAATATTTAAAAAGAAAAGAAAAAGGAAATGTACACACCTTTCAAGATCTCTATTGATTTCTGGCTGGTGCAGTCTGCTTGAGGGCCACAGTCTCATTTTAGTCTTTTGAAGTTGTTTTAATTTTGTTTTCTTTTTTTCTTTTTCTTACAAGATAATATGTTTGCTGACCTCTATTGTATTATAATGTGATAAAAGCATTGCTGCTGTAATATTTATATTAAAAATATTTTTATTACGTTATATTATTTCTTATTACGGTCCAATAAATGTATATAATTTGCATATAAATTACTTGCAATATTATTTTTTATTTATTTATTTTATTTTTATATAATGAAGTGATCTTAAAATAAAGTTCAATCTCATCACTATCTCTAATCATTTAGCCTCTAATTTATAAATATATATCCTTAAAATCCTAATAGGCGTTAAAAAAGAAAATCAAGTTATTATTCAATTTTCAATATTTACCTTTAATCCCAAATCAACATCTATATATAGTTACAATGAAAAATAATAATAATTTTTTTTACTAATAAATAAAAGAAAAAAAATGAGAATATGATATGAATTAATAATGGTAATCATTTTGCCTATAATAATGGTATTATTTACCACATACATTAGAAAAAGGAATATATGAATATACACACAAATTCTTGAAACCCAAAATAGAAATATATAATTTTAGTTTTTTTTCAATTTTATAAACATTATTTTCTTTCGAGTTAAATATATTTAAGATATAAAAGAAAATATTAAAAAAAAAATTAAAATACTTAATTAGAAGGCCATCTATTTATTATAAAGGAGATATAAATCTTTTACTAAATTAAAATGATAATGGTTATAAATTAATTTAATAACAAAAAAGAAAATAATAAATAATAAATTTTTATTAAGAATAAGACTTTTAAATTTCAAAAATTACCCTGAAAATGCTATAATTTAATTAAATTTAATTTTTAGGGATAAAAAAATAAATAAAAATTACAAAACAATAAATAGATGAGTTAATGAGTTTGTTTAAGTATTTTATTTCTCATTGTTATAAGTTGCAAATTTAAAATAAATAAATAAGTGAATTAAGTAATAAAAAAATTACATAAAAGAATCGCACCAGGTCGACCCAAAGAAAGGATGAAGTGCTCCCAATAAGTATTTGTTCTATCCATTAGGATTGAACTCTCAACTCCATTTGAGTGAGAAGAGTGTTGAATCACTCATCCAAACACTCATTGATATAAAATGTAATTTTTGAATTGACTACGACCAAGACTATTTTAGGATATTATAAATTTTATTGAGCACGATATCGAAAATCTCATTATGCTTACCCCATTTCCATATTTATATATAGTATTAGTCATTTTTATTATGTGTATTGCACGTTGACAATGCTCGTTATATTTTCATTTTTTATACTCTTTTAATTTTTTATATATATAATATTAAAATATAAATTTTTATTTAAATTAAAATAAATATAATTGGTTAATTTCTGTTAGATTTTGTTGTATAAACTACTTGCAATATTATTTATTATGTACTTGATTTTATTTTTATATAATAAAGTGGTCTGAAAATAAAATTCAATCTAATCCTTATACTTAATTCTTCAATTTTTAATTTATAAATACAAATTCTTAAAATCTTAATAGGTGCTTCAAAAAAAAAAATCAAGTTATCACTAAATCCATAACTATTACCCTCAATCCCAAACAAATATACATATATACATAGTTATAATGAAAAATAATAATAAATTTTTCCTATTAGTAGGTAAATAAAAAGATAATTTGAATTAATAATGGTAATCATTTTAGCCATAGAGATAGTACTACTTACTTTGTACATTAGATAAAGGGATATATGAACATACATATAAACTCTTGAAATCCAAAAAATGATCCAAAATAAAAACATATGGTTCTATTTTTTTTAATTTTATAAACACTATTTTCTTTCAAATAAAATATATTTAGAAAATAAAAGAAAAAATATCAAAAAAATTAAAAATGTTTTACCAGAAGACCATCTATTTATTGTAAGAAATACAAATCTCTTACTAAATTAAACTGATAATGGTTATAAATTAATTCAAGAAAAAAAAGAAAATAACAAATAATAAATTTTTATTAAAAATAAAATTCTTTTAAGAACTCAACATATAATAAAAAATAAATTCTATTAAAAAACTTAACAATTTGAATTTTAAAAATAATCCTGAAAATGCTATAATTTAATTAAATTTGATGTTGATGGAGGAAAAAAAAGCAAAATTAATAAATGAAAACTACAAAGCAAGTCGTGCTAAAATCCAATATTGGTAAGTTAATGAGTTTATTTAATATTTTGTTTCTCTATTATTCTAAATTGTAAATTTAAAATAAATTAATTAATTAATTAAATAATAAAAAAAATTACAAATATTTTATATTCTCCAAATAAACCCATAATTTTTCCTACAACTATAAAAAAAGAGTATAATTTTTTTTCATATATATTTATTTATTTAAAAAATAATTTTTAAAAAGTATATCTAATCAAATAATAAAATGTAATTTTGCTTTTTTTTCCTTGTCTTAACCTCAAATATCTGGATCACACTGGGCTAGAATTAAATTTTGCTCGCACCAGGTTGAGTCAAGAAGGGATAAAATGCTCTTAGTGAGTATTTGTCATCCATGAGAGTCGAATTCTTATTGAATCACTTATCCAAACACTCGTTGGTATAAAATATAATTTTTGAATTGGCTATAACTAAGTCTATTTAGAATATTCTAAATTTCATTAAAGACGATATATGAAATTTGAAATGACCCGTTAATTTATTTTCAAAAGAATTTTTTATTTAAAATTTAATTGTAAATTTTCACCAATGAGAATTGGCGAAAAATAATATTTTATACCGCGAACCGAATTGAAAACCGAATTTAAATAGTCTAACTCAGTCAAAAAATCCTTAAATCAAATGAAAATAGGCTAAATCGTTGGGTTAGACCAAATCAGTTCAAATTGAACCGAAACCATTTAATTAAAATAAATAATAATAATAATAATAATAATAATAATAATAATAATAAAACAATAATAAAATAAATTAATAAATAAAATAAAAATTAAAAAAAAAAAGAAAAAGTCTTTTTTTCTCTCTCCTCCCTCTCTCCTTCCCCGTTCCCTCTCTCTCGCGCGCGCAGCAGACTCTCCTCCCCATTTCCCTTCGCGTCTCCGGCCAACTGGCCATGCAATCCGGCGATCGAGCACCCAAACTTAAAGTGCTCGACGAGAGGAGGAAGATGATGGCTTTGGTTTGTGTAATCGGTGCCTGAACTGGTGGAGATCGCGACTGGAACGCAGTGATGGCGAAGGAGTTTTCCGGCGATCTGAGC